>OZ025880.1:6848584-6878584 GCA_964019415.1 Ianthella basta | reverse complement strand
GATAAAGATCCTGGATTGGATCAAAACATATCCTGGTTATTCAATTTTTGGCTAGTATATATCTCCCCTGATTGATCCAGCATGCAATAACTGAAGCACGCAGAAGTTTATCGCAATAATGAGGATGCATGTATTTTCCAACTGCATGGTGCATGCAGCTTGGGCACAATGCCCCAGTCAGGTGTACATAAGTACATATGTTTGTGTGTGTGTATGTAACAAGGGAAACAAGTGGTCACCCTTGGGTTGTTTGTCAACTCATTCCGCTGCCAAAACTGTGCCAGGTAACCCAATGCACCAGCACACCCAAACCCAGCCACCTGTAATGAACTCTGCATGTACCCCGCCCCCAGCCCCACCCACCATGAGGAAGGCGGAGTAGGCAACCCTCCGAGCAGTGGGTATGATCTGTCCGCCTCCTCTGTGAATGGGCTCGTCAGAGATTACAGCATTCAGCAACTTGAACTTGACATTGCGGATGGCTGAGGGGAGGGGGAGGGGGAAAGGGATGAATAGGCATAGTCATTTGTCTTGCATATGTGCGTAGCTGACTATAACTCTACCCTCATCTCAACTGGAGGGGACACACAAGTAGCCTGTGGCTTTAATATTCAAGACTTTATACATCATTAGGGGTGGGCGGTATTGGCAAATATAGTACCTCGGTATTCTTGATAAAAATATTGCGGTATAACTACATACCTACTATTCGAGCAAAATAAATTTCTGACATGCAAATCGCTGTTACTTGCATGTATGTGGTAGATTACAACTTCTAAGGCTAGGACAGATGGTGATTTGTACTTTGTACCTTCATTTGTGTACGCAGTTGACAAAGTTCGCGCGACGTCACAAAAATGGCTGCCGTGCGCAAAGCCGGCCATTAAGTCTCTTAGAATCATACATAGAAGCGTTAGAAACGTTTGAAAGGCGAACGAATCGTAGAAGAATCAATAATATACCTGATCTGTGACGTTTACAAAGAAATACCGTGTAACTAACCGGTATTTCGGTATCCGGTTTTTATAATATGCAAATATATACCTTCACGGCATTGAAACAATACCGCGGTATAACTACATACCGGTATACCGCCCACCCCTAATGTGTATTCAGAGTACAAATGAGCAGTAAAAGTACAGCCCTATAGATAGATGTACATTTCTTGCTGTCCCCCTCCTCAACACCTTCCCCCCTCCCCTCCCCCTCGACTCACGCTCATCACACAGTGGCCCCTCCCTAATGCCCCACTGGAATCCCTGGACAATGGAGTCCCTTACAGAGCCAAGTATGCACTGATGATTGTGCAACCTACTCAAGGTGTTGTGTAATCCCCACTCTCTATTGCACAATCCTGGTGAGCCTACCTGAGGTGTTTGTACTTCCACACAGCCTCGTCTTGTCCACTAGGAGGCTGCAGTATGGCTTCAATGTCCTTGTAGTCTTTACGAATCACCTGTTGGATGTACTGTGAGGGGGAGGGGAGGGGAGGGGAGGGGAGGGGAGGAGGGAGGGAAGGAGGGAGGAGAGGGGAGGAGGGAGGGGAGGGGAGGGGAGAGGGAGGAGAGGGGAGGGGAGGGGAGGAGGGAGGGGAGGGGAGGGGAGGGAAGGGAGGAGAACGAGTAGTATTTAGCAGGAAGACTGACTAGGAGTCAAACTACAAATGCAATTACCATGAACGCCACATTAAGCCAATACATGTAGTTTGCCATTCTTAAGTATATTGATGAAAGGGCTCTGACCATATGAGGCTGAAACACTATTTAACAAGAAAGCTACCAGCATGTCACAACTAGCTACTGTCCGACGTACTCCTACTACTGTACAGTCCACGTCTGAAGCAATACAGAGTGTCCATGTACATCAGCCCCAGTCTGTCCATTAGCCCACCCTTCGCCCCTTAACCTGAGCACCCACCCATCACTCACCTAGCTCCCCCTCCCAAAAAACCCCTTTTTACCCCACATGCCTCACTGTCCACCCCTCACCTGCTGCACTGCCAGAGTGCTCTCCATCTCAGTGAAGTCCTGAGGAGGCCATCCACACAAGTCCTACCACAACACATTGAGGAGAATACGCAATATTGAAACACACAATACACACATACGTACATACACCACATCACAGACTAGTATGTCACCACATACGAGCGCGTGAAAATAAAGAGTACATTGCAATAGGCAGAGGCTCCGTCGCCTTAGCCAACTAAGATACCATCATCTCCATTGCTACACGCTAAGGCGCCAGCGATATGTACATTTTAGTCGGCCTTGGATAGAATTCTATGGTCCCTGGCAATTATATATGGGAAACATCTAACGAGTCTCTGTACTACAACTAGGCAGGAGCAAAGAGGGCATATAAGCAAATGGTTGTCTTAGGGCTGTGTGAAACCACTACACACACACCTTAGCTTTAGTTCCTGGGCGGTTTCTACGCAAGACCTTCAGTCCTGAGGTAGCCATTTTTGTTCAACTAAGTTATATTATGCTATCATACAACGGCTATGTATCCAATATAAAATACGACTTCCTTATAAAACCACAAGAATGTACTGTATAAGGCGAGTTAATTAAACCAAAGGGCGTATGTAGATTCCCGCCTTTCACTTGGGCAACTCATGCATACGGCGGTGTAGCAGCTGCAGCTTTCCATCATCCACTGCAAGTACTTTGCTTGGGTTGGAGTAGTGGCAGTGCTTGTGGCATCTGACATGTCTGCAGTGTTTGTGGACCATGCATGCATGCCTCTCCTCAAAGGGACGCAGGTCAGCCTTGAGTTGTACCGGTCCACCTTCTTCCGTCAGTCGCTCCAAGAACACAGAGTATTGGCTGTACGGCAGCATGCTGACAAGTTGGAGCGGGATTCTGTGACGCTCCATTTGAGCTGCTACTAAAGGAATGCACTGACTTTCACATGCCCGACAAGGATCCTCTTCCAGCATCATATGAACTGAAGGGATGGACAGCACTCCTGTTAGCTTGCTGTGGGTATCACAAAGTACCTTGGTTACTTGATCCAAGCTGGTCTTCATTTGCGGCTCACAGCACTTCCGTTGTGGGTCATGTCGCAGTAGCTGGTGCTGACATTGGATAAAGAAAGGCCACTTCTCCTTACGCTGCAGAAACCCTTCCAGCAAGACGCAGTTCAGGTCATCCTTCTTCTCCTCCTGCCAACCTGATATGAACATAACTTAATAGTCCATTGATAGTTTGTAAGTTAAGCTATCTGGTGAGACATCCTGCCTTAATTTTGTGACCTCTGTAAACCCAAAGTTGCAGACGCCTGCCAATACCACCTAGAACCTGATTCAAATGTCCAAACACTCTGAGTTGGTTTTTGACTTGGCTCAGATCAATGACGTAGTCAAGAGAAAGCCTCAAGGAAGCCATCATTCGAAAATTTGTAATTATCAACATATTAGTATACACGAGTGTGTCCACTAAGATTGATTCACAGTCGCCACAGCCATGCCAGTGGGAGGGGTCCAGGTGTAGCCCCAACTTTGCTTTCATTTCCCGAACAGGCAATGTACTGTCACATGCCAGGCACTGGGCAAGGACAGCATTGATAAGATTCAAGGTGCAATTGCTTGAACTTTCCCCATAGAACTGACGCATTTGAATAGGAGGGTGATCATGTCTGCATACCTTACGTGACTCACGTAATGCCTGCACTAGGAGTAAGAGATTGGTGATAGTTGGCATGTCATTCTGGCACACACCAGCCATGAGGAAGTTCAGAACAGCCACACCGTGGGCTATTTCAGGACGCTGATCTTTTAGTTCTGTCATCTTACTTGCAAAATCTTGATTGTACCAAGAACTCTGCACCTTGAGGTAACGGATTTGGTCAGCTGACCTCAGTAGCATCCCAACAAAGGCCATGCGCTCACCTTGTCCAGCCATTGCAGTTAGGTGACCTAGACCTCTCTGGTGTGGCTCATGTTTGCAAGGAAGGTGTTCACGAGGGGTGGGGTCCACATGTGAAGGTAGGCTTCGTTGAGGACAAGCAGTGCTTTGAAGAGATATTCTAAGAACTCAAGAATCACACCTCCACTCTGGTCATAGACAAGATCTGGGGATACCTCCAGTTGGTCCACAAGGGGAGGAGGAGGGTGTGCTTCTGCTCCTACTTGTTGATGAGCCATCACTTGCTAAGGCTATTTACAATGCGCAGCTATACATGATGTCTTATCTGTTAAGCTGTACAGCCTTTCAGTACCGGGAAGAGCTGAAGGAGAGAATGACTGCTCCCAGGACCCTATATGTGTACCTCGCTCTATAGTTCAGGATGGCAGAATCTCCTCACTTCTTAGAAACCTCAACAGTGTACTTCAGCTTCAAGGGGTCTTCCGCAAATCTGTGGGTTTGTGCATGTGTACAACTGACCACAGGCCACTCCCCAGGGGTATGAATATACTTATGCAGCCCCAAAGGACCAATCAGCATAATTATAGCATCACTTCTCAACACAGTTGTCCCTTAGTCTCATTGGGAGTGTGTTTGTACAGAAGTACAGCAGGGCAAGGAAGCGCTCTAACAACCACAGGACTAGCTCATGGCTCTAGTCTTAGACAAGGTTAGCAGAGACCTCACTTCTTCACCAAATCTCCTTGTCTTTGTCTGGAATCTCCACTGCTTAATGTGGAATCTGCTCTTCATTACGTGGGATCTGTTCTTTGCGTTGGATCTCTCCATGGCAAGGACTAGGTCACAATACTATGTAGTTCTCTGGAAGGATTGGAGACCTGTGTATCTGGTTGGACCACCCAAGTTATAGGGGTGTATGAATATGATTATGTCATAATCTTATTCATTAAAATTAGAAGTTTTATCCAAACAAACAAAGCTACCCCAAGGGAGCATCGATATCCCTATGATTATTCATGTAGCCACCATAACAGCTCAAGGACACAGCCTGCAGCTGGGTGTCTGCCATGACAACTGTGTGAAGTGCACTTTAAATGGGATAGTTGTACATGATGTCTTGTTTATAGCTAGTTCCAGCAACATGGGGTCATCAAAGAATTTGTTAATGGAGACATCCTCACTGAGGCCCTGTAGGAGGGGAGGGGAGGGGAGATGGGAGGGGTGGAGGGAGGGGGAGAGGTTAAAATCACCTAGGGTGTACAGATATTCAAGACCTCCACTCCCCTCTCCTGTCCTCCCCCCTCTCCTGTCCTTTCCTCCCCTTCCCTCTCCCCTCTCCTCCCCTCCCCTCCCCTCCTCCCCCTCTCCTCTCCTCCCCTCCCTTTCCCTCTCCTCTATTCCCCTCCCCTTCCCTTCCCTTCCCTCCCCTCCCTCTCTCCCCTTCCTACAGGGCCTCATGATCAGTGAGGATGTCTCCATTAACATGTTCTTTGATGACCCCATGCATGTTGCTGGAACTGGCTAAACACTTGCGTCATGTTGAGATATTCTATTTAAAGTGCACTAGCTACATCTAAAACATGCTAATTAACACCTCACACAGGCGGCAGATACCCAGCTGCAGGCTGTGCCCTTCAGTTGCTATGGTAATTGAGCTTGTGGTTACATGCATAATCATAGGCTGCTCCCTTGGGGTAGCAACTGTATGTTTGAACTTCTGTAATGAATATGATTATGGGCATTCATACACCCTTATAACTTGGGTGGTCTAACCAGACTCCAGAGAACTACGTAGCAAACATACCACAGCAGAGTATAGCGACCTACCGTATTTGTCCGCATAGAGGCCGGGCTCGAATAGTGGCCGGGGGTCAGGAGGCCAGTTCATTAATAGAGGCCGGGTCCGAATAGTGGCCGGGTCCAAATAGTGGCCGGGTCCCAAATAATGGCCGGCTTCGCCCCAATCGACACGGAATGCCTCTCGATCGACGCTTTTGTGCTCTTTAGCAACTGCAAGTCGCTTGTCATACTTCACAGTTGCCAAGGATCATCAGAGTTGCAAGAGCGATGTCTAAGAGAATGTCGTAAGGTAGGGGAGGGGGTTCCAAACAAGACGGGGAATCCGAACAGGGCGCCGCGTTTCGCCTGCACGCAGTAGAACAGTTTCCGTTTCTGTATGCAGTTAGCACAAGAGTCAATGTATAAACTTACACAACGAGAAGCTGTTCCTTCGAATGCAGACGGAGCGCGGCCCAGTGTTCGGAAACCCCCTACTTTACCTTACGATGTCTCCTTCAAGTTGAAAGCCGTTGAATGCGCAGAGAAGACGACCAAGGAAGCCGCTGCGACCTTATACACGTTGTGGCCTCTTTCACGGCAGATCTAGTCGCGTGTGAATCTTGACTTGCAGTCATTCTCCCCATGCGCGGAGACACAATACTATATAGCACTGATTTTATATTGGAAACAAGGCCAAGTATTAGGAAAAATATTTTAATAGAAGCCGGGCTCGAATAGAGGCCGGGTCAAAACTCCCGGGAAAGAAATAGAGGCCCGGGCCTCTATTCGGACAAATACGGTAGTCCTTGCCATGGGACGATACCAGGCAAAGACGAGGAGACCCCAGGCAAAGACGAGGAGACCCCAGGCAAAGACGAGGAGACCCCAGGCAAAGACAAGGAGACCCCAGGCAAAGACGAGGAGACCCCAGGCAAAGACGAGGAGACCCCAGGCAAAGACAAGGAGATCCCAGGCAAAGACAAGGAATTTTGGTCAAGAAGTGGAGGTTTCTGCTGACCTCGTTTATGATCAACCCAATGAACTGGTCCTGCAGTTGTTGGAGCGCTTCTTTGCTTTGCTTGTACTACTGAATGATGCCTTCTATTCTAAGTACTCCCTTCAGCAACACCAGAGATGCAACCTTTCAGGGCCTGCATCACAGGGTAACCATGATCATCTAACTTCAATGGAAGGGCAAGGGGAACGAATGAGCTACGTTGGAATGCTCTTAAGGACAGCTGATAGAATTCGCTTCCTGTTTAATCGCAGTACAGATAGTGAGCCCTATGAAGATAAGATGAGAAAGCTTACAGACAAATTGCAACCTGCATATCTTCAAGGCATGGCTGCGATCCATTTCCTCACAGCTAGTGCGTGCCAGCGTTGGAATGAACCTGACTCACAAACTTTGCTTCATCTCTTACATCTTGTGCATGCACTGAAGGAAGCTCGCAGGACCTGCATGTGTAATCACCCTCCATTTAAACTACATCAATACTACAAAGAAGACAAAACACAGTGTACGTTGGAGGTGATAAATGATCTCCTTGAACAGTGTTCCGAATGTGCCAGGTCCGAGCATGTTAGGCATTTCAAAGAGCTGTTGGGGGACCACCTGAAGACATCTTGTTGGGTAGGCTGTGACAAATGTGAATCCATGCTGGTGAACACAATAGTGTATGCAAATATGCTATATACTACTAATTTTAGAATGCTGGCTTCATTGAGGTTGTCTCTTGACTATGTCATTGACCTGAGCAATAGTGAAGACCCACTTCAAGGCCAGCACCTGCAGCTAAAGCTTGCAAGAAATCTCTTCAAATCAGGTTTCACTGAAATAGACAGAAAGGGGCAATATCTACAAAAAGGTTCATATAATTTGTATTATCTGTTGTCAATGGAGTATGAAGTAATGTTCATATCGGGCCGCCGTGAGAGAAAAGATGACTTTAACTGTCTCTTGATGGAAGGTTTTCTCAAGCGCAAAGAGAAAAGGCCATTCTTTATCCAGTGTGAACAACAGCTCCTGCAAAGTGACCCACGGCGAAAGTGTTGTGAAGCCCAAATAAGGAAATTCTTGCATAAATGGAAACCTGGTGACATGTACTATCCACAAGCACTGCGTACTGCAACAGCGTCCATAATACTGGAACAGGGCCCTTGTGGGACATGCAAAAAACACCATGTACCTGCTATAAAACAGCATTTGGAACAGCATAAAATGCCACTAGATTTTGTGGCCATGCTGGAGTTCAAAGAAGGCTCGATTTTCTTGCAGCGTCTGACAGCTGCAGAAGATGGTAGACCATTGCACCTCGAGCAGGGCCTACAGCCATTTAACAAACACAATGTTTGCATGTTCAACAAGTGCAAACATGTCCAGTGTAAGCGAAGGCGTTGCCGCTACTCCAAACCTAGCAATATACTTGCAGTGCATAATAGAAGGCTAATAAGATTGTGACGTTTGGTTTTAACATTATAAATTGACTGGTTTTAGGGATTTACTTTATATTGGATACGTACAGCCTGCTGCTTATATGTGTGCAGTGAATTATATAAAATGCTTTGAATATATTATGTAATGTATTATACTGTGAAACAAAATTAAAGTTAGGAGTATTCTCAAGAGAGTTCGTCGTGTGCACTGCAGTTGACATTGCTCATGGACTGCTAAGGCTGCTAGGTCATGCTGTGTCACGTAGGTGTGTGTAATACCTTCTGGCCGTGGACTTTCGAGATATTATATTATGTGCATGCATGCAGGAGCATGCATGATACCATACACACATGCCAGAGCAGAGAACCCTGCAGCTGCCTTCAGTGCATGCATGCATGGGCTTTCCATACTAGCTATGGAATTCAGTTGAGATATGTATAGTTACATTGGTATTTCAGGCATTACTGTAGGGGTGGTTATATATAAGGTGCCTGAATATTTCCACATGTACCGTTGTCGTGGGCACGGGGTACATGGGACAAGTCCAGACAGCGAGGACAGGGTAAGGGACAGGCACTACGCGAACGGACACTGGTAACGGGAATCAGGGAGCTTTATTGAACAACAACAGCAGCAGTTACAGAGGGAGGAGGTGATCTTTTATAGATGCATGTGTCAAAAGTTCTAGACAAAGTGGCACTACACATTGTTACATGACAGCAGGTGATCGGAGCCTCTGGGAGACATGCCTTCATAACACTCTCCCCTCCTTAACTTCACACTGGGTTTGGTTCCTCAATCAACTGTGATAACGATCAGGAGGGCGTCTGGTCCGACTGCTCCTTCTCGGTTGGCTTGATGAGTCCCTAGGTACCGAATCAGCCTGAGGATCAGTAGTGGTGCAGGGCGGTGAAATTGTTTGCTCCAGGGCCCGGAACCAGGTTGGAGGGCTAGCCCCAGTATAGCTCCACAGTCTATTTCTGTGAACCACTTTTGGCTTTGCAGTTGGACTGAGCTTGATCCTGTAGACTACATCATTGATCCGTTTAATGACGGTGAAAGGGCCCTGCCATGGGCGTTGAAGCTTAGGGGAAAGGCCTTTAGTCCGCTGTGGGTTGTGGAGCCAGACTGCGTCACCTGGTTGCAGCCTGTGACACTCCGGTGACGAGTCGTACCTCTGCCGCATTCTGTCCGTCACCAGCTTGAGATGGTTTCTGGCAAAGTCATGGACCCTCTCAAGTCGCTCGTGCAGGGCATTGGTGTACTCCACAGTTGTCTGAGGCTCCTCTTCTTCAGGTCTACCAAATGTCAAGTCAACTGGCAGAGTCAGTTCTCTCCCCATCATCAGCTTGGCTGGAGAGCAACCAGTACTCTCATGGACGGCTGAATGGTAGGACATTAGGAGAATCTGGAGGTGCTCGTCCCAGTCCTTCTGGTTGTGATCAACGAACTTAGAAAGTAAGGCTTCCAAGGTCCTATTGAATCGTTCAACCATGCCATCTGACTGTGGATGGTAGGGAGTTGTTCTGGTCTTCTGGATGTCTAGTAACTTGCACATCTCAGCAAATAAAGCTGACTCAAAATTTCGCCCCCGGTCAGTGTGAATTATTAACGGCATCCCAAACTGGCTGATAAATTCCTGGACCAGTAGTTCTGCTATGGTCCCCGCTTCTTGATTGACCATTGGATAGGCTTCCACCCATTTGGTGAAGTAATCCGCAATGACAAGGATATACTTGTTGCCTGCTTCTGTAGGGGGTAGTGGGCCCAGTACATCGATGGCTATGCGCTCCAAAGGGGATCCCACATTGTATGTCCTCAGCGGGGCTTTAGGTTTTCTCTGAGGTCCTCTCTTCTGTGCACACAGATCACAGCTTTGACACCACTCCTGGACATCACGTCTACACTGGAGCCAATAGAATCTCTCCTTGACATGACTGAGGGTCTTAGCCATGCCCAAGTGTCCTGAAGTTGGGGCATTGTGCAACTCCTGCAGAACCTCCCTTCTCAGGGACTTGGGGAGCACCAGCTGCCTGACAGTGGCATCTCCGGACGGTGTCTCCCAGAGTCGATACAACACTCCATGGAAGATTTTCAAACTCTCCCACTGGGCACAATAAACTTTTGTGGTTGGAGGGTGGGATGCAGTCTCCTCCCATGAAGGCTTGTCCTTACTTCTCTCCATCCATTCTAACACTGGCTTGATCTCTGGATCACACAGCTGGGCTTCTCTCAGATTCTCCCAAGACCTGCCTCCAGTGGGTTCTGGTCCACTCAAGGCAAGCGTGACTACCTGTGGTACATCTTGACCAGTTATATGGTCATGAGGCTTGTTCCCCCACTCTCGTGACTCCAATCGTTCACAGTGCTTACAAGTATCTCTCAGGCACGGCCATCTTGAGGGTGCATCTGCATTGGTATGTTGAACACTGGGCCTGTGCTCCACTGAGAAATCATACTGCTGGAGACTCTCAATCCATCTGGCAGTCTGGCCCTCTGGGTGCCGGAAGTTCAACAACCAACGAAGAGCTGAATGATCAGTGCGAAGCCGAAACTTCCTACCATACAGGTAAGCATGAAAGTGCCTGATTGCCTTCACCATGGCCAGTAGCTCTTTACAGGTCACACAATAGTGGCGTTCTGGTGCTTTCAAGGCGCGACTGAAATAAGCAACCACCCTCTCTTGTCCATTAACCTGCTGTGAAAGAACAGCACCGATGCCAGTGCTACTTGCATTGGTGTCAAGCACAAACTCAACATCCAGTTGCGGATAGGCAAGAATAGGGGACTCTGTCAGCATCTGCTTTAGTTTGCTGAAGGCATCATCAGCTTCCTGTGTCCACTCAAAAGGAGAGACTGTGGCACTCTGATGTAGGGGGTGTGCAATGTCGGCAAAGAAACTGATGAATCGCCGGTAGTAGGAGCAAAGGCCCAGGAAGCTCTTCACTTCGGTAGCCGTAGTAAGCTTAGGCCAGGACTTGACTGCCTCAACCTTGCAGGGGTCTGGGGAGATGCCCTTTTCATTGACTACATGACCCAAGTAGTTCACTTCCTTCTGGAAAAGAGTGCACTTCTTTGGTGACAACTTCAGTTTAGCCTCCCTCAGCCGTTCAAACACTTGTCTCAGGTTGGCAAGCTCCTGGGAAAAGGTACGTCCAGGTACAAGGATGTCATCCAGGTAAACGAGGGCTATGGATGTGGGTAGCCCAACTAGAACCTGTTCCATCAACCGTTCAAAGGTGGCCGGGGCATTCCAAAGTCCAAACGGCATAACCTTGAACTGCCATAGCCCACTCCCAGTTGAAAAGGCAGTTTTTTCTTTGGAGTTGTCATTCAGTTGAACTTGCCAATAACCGCTCTTGAGATCAAGTGCAGAAAACCACTTTGCTCCTGATAAGGCCTCGAGAGTGTCATCTATTCGTGGCAATGGATAGGAGTCCTTGTGTGTGACATCATTCAACTTGCGGTAACCAACACAAAACCTCATACCTCCATCTTTCTTTTGTACGAGCACAATAGGTGATGACCAGGGACTTGCGGATGGCTCAATTACATCTTGCTCTTTCATCTCTCGGACAGCTTTCTCTGCTTCTTCTCTCTTCGCTAGGGGAAGTCATCTGGGTGGTTGGCGCACCGGTGCGGCTTGGCCAGTATTGATGTGGTGCTTAACCAGGTCAGTACATCCAATATCTTCTGGACCTGTGGAAAAGACATCGGAATAACAACATAAGAGCTGGTGCACTTCTGGGTGCTTTGCTTCTTCCAGCCCTAGGATACTGTGGTTATACAGGTCCCTCAGGTGGGTGGGTAAGATCTCCACTGATCTGGTTCTCCGAACATTCTCCATAGGTTCTTCACAGCTAATGGTCTTGTCTGGAACAATAATGGCACTGACCAGATTGCAATGTGCCACCTCGGTCCCCTTCTTGAGAGTTAGTGGCTGATGGGAGAGGTTCATTACTCTCAAAGGGACCCTGTCTTTTTCCAGGTCAACAAGTGTCCTCCCCACCAGTAGGCTCCCAAAGGGTGATGGCTGGGTCTGCTCCAGGAGCCCCACTCTGTAGTCGGTGCAGACTGGGTCTACTTCCACAGGGACAATTGCCTCTGCCAGTGGGGCCAAACATACTTTCTTTGTCAACACAACCCTGCAGCAGTTTGGTCGTGGACTGGTTGATGGCTTCCTCAAGGGAAACTCCTCATCACCAATGACCAAGGCTTGGTCTCGAAGGTTTACCTGGCATCCATTTGACTGCAGGAAGTCAAGTCCAAGGATACACTCGTCATGTATGTCTGCAACCCAGAGCTCCTGCTGGACTACAAGGGATCCAATGCCAAGGTGTAACAGTCCCTTTCCATGGATAGGGGCTCTTTCCCCAGTTACGGTTCTGAGACAGCTGCTAACAGGATGTATCAGGTTATGGTTAATTCCTCTGAGTATGTCAGGTCTGACAATAGAGATGTTACTACCAGTATCAACAGTCAACTCACAGGGTTTCCCATTGATGGTTCCCGGAACTGTCAGGCTGTCTCCTCCGCTGTTAATAGATCCCGTCTTGAAGATGTCAAATTCTACTATGGGGGCTGTAGATGTCCCAGCCAAGCTTTGCCCCGCAAGCCCGGCTACTGCCCGTTTCCCGGATGGGACACTGTATCCCCCCCCCCCCCCCCTGCTGCTTCTTCTGCAGCCGAGGGCACTCTCGTCTAAGGTGGCCTTTCTCCCCACACTCCCAGCAAGTCAAGGCATTTCCTCTGCCTGGTTTCCTTCTGAATGGGAGTGAGCTTGCTTCACCACGAATAGCATCTACCAGTTGCTGTAGGATGTCTTCCCTGGCTGTAGCTGTGGACATCTGCTGTTGCACTGCGTATCCATCCTCCAGCAACTGGGCTTCTCTCACGTATTTTACTCTTTGCCTGCTGGCTAGTTGATAAGATCCTCAAGGCGTCATGCAATGTCACTGGCTTGTTCTGGCGAATACGGAGCCTCACGTCCTCTTCCACCAAAGCATCTACGAATTGGTCTTGTGCAAGAACCTGGATCATGTTTTCGGTTGCTCCTGGGTATGCAAGGCGTGTAAGGCGTTCCACATCTTCTGCCAGCTCAGCCAAGGTCTCATCTCTGTGACGGGTTCTGGACTTGAGGCGCATCCTGTTCAGTTCAGTCTGGTGTGTCGCACCAAATCGGGAGTCCAGTGCTGTAGTCAGGGCTGCATAGTCATGGCGCTTCTCCGGAGGGAGGTTTGTCAATACGGTGGCTGCAGCCCCTTTTAGACTGATGGTCAGATAAGTGGCCTTCTCTGAGCGGTCCCACCTATTCATTTCTGCCAACAACTCAAATTGGGCATGGTAGGCGTCCCAAGCAAGCGTCCCATCGAATGGTGCAGGGCGCTGTTGTACCACACTTGGGGTGAGGGGTGTCCTGCCCGCTGCACTGGTGTCCCCAACCCGATTAGTCTGCCCTCCAATTGCTTCTGTATTCGGGTCCGAAGGCGTGAAGGGGCGCGCAGCAGGGCGAAGACCGGGTGTAGCTCCAAGCTCCCGTAGTAGTTCCACGCGAAGTTCCTGCTTGAGTGACTCGCGGCTTTCTCCGACCTCGGTGCGGAGCTGATTCGTCAGTCCTGATACTGAGCTCTCCATTGCACTCAGCCGACCCTCAGCGGTCAGCTTTACGGAGCTCAAATCTCATGCGATGGCCCTGACTTCCTGTTCAGTCTCCTTTTGCTTCTGGGCGATTCCGTCTACTCGTTCCGACTGCTGCTGACTCAGCATCCTCAGATGCTCGCTAATTTGCTCCGACTGCTCGTCCATTCGCCGGACTATCTTTTCGTTCTGCTGGATCACCTCCTCAAGAAGAGCCTTCATCTTGGTTGTCGCTCTGGTACTCATCTAGATCCCACTTCTGACACCAATTGTACCGTTGTCGTGGGCACGGGGTACATGGGACAAGTCCAGACAGCGAGGACAGGGTAAGGGACAGGCACTACGCGAACGGACACTGGTAACGGAATCAGGGAGCTTTATTGAACAACAACAGCAGCAGTTACAGAGGAAGGAGGTGATCTTTTATAGATGCATGTGTCGAAAGTTCTAGACAAAGTGGCACTACACATTGTTACATGACAGCAGGTGATCGGAGCCTCTGGGAGACATGCCTTCACAACACACACAATTAAATTTGAGCATTGATACTGGCACCACACCTCCTTGTTCTTGAACATTTTCTGGTCAATACGTATTTAGGATGCACTAATGTGTGCGTTTATTGGAGACACACATCTACCCACCTGCATGGGGCATGGTGTACAAAGCTCATAAATAATACATCTGTCAGGTGAATGTAGTCAACCAAATTACATACATGCACTGTTCGTCACTTTCTGCATGCAGTGTACTTTAAATGGGATAGTTAAACATGACGTCTTGTTTAGCCAGTTCCAGCAACATGGGGTCATCAAAGAGCTTGTTAATGGAGACATCCTCACTGAGGCCCTGTATGAGGGGAGGGGAGGGGAGGAGGCATGGAAGGGAATGGGAGGGGTGGAGGAGAGGGGAGGGGAGGGGAGGGAGGAGGAGGGGTAGAGGAGAAGGGAGGAACAGGTGAGGAGGGGGAGGGGAGGAGAGTGGGATGTGGAGAGGGGTTATCATTCACCATGCAGGATATAGTGATATGTAGGGTACCCTAACCCTATATATACCATGGTACTTGCCTACATGAATGAGGCTACTACAGTATATATACTGCTTTGTATTACTCTTGTCCACAGGGTCACTGGGGACTCTGTTGCTATTGGGTTGGTGAGGGTAGAGGAGTGTGGTGTAGATCTGTAGGTTGTGTGTGTACGTGCGCGCGCGCGCGCGCTGTGTGTGTGTGTGTGTGTGTGTGTGTGTGTGTGTGTGTGTGTGTGTGTGCATGTGTGTGTGTGTGTGTGTGTGTGTGTGTGTGTGTGTGTGTGTGTGCATGTGTGTGTGTGTGTGTGTGTGTGTGTGTGTGCATGTGTGTGCAATGTAACAAGAGAAATAAGAAGCGATGCCATATGAGATTGTCCAATAACTCATGACACTACCAGAACTGCATGTGCCAGGTAACTAAATGTACCAGCACACCCAAACCCAACCACCTGTAATGAACTCTGTATGTGCCCCACCTCCAGCCCCACCCACCATGAGGAAAGTAGAGCAGGCAACCCTCCAAGCAGTGGGTATGATCTGCCCACCTCCTCTGTGAATGGGCTTGTCAGAAATGACAGCATCTAGCGATTTAAACTTAACATTGCAGATAACACGCATAATTGTTCTTTTTGCAACTTTGCGCCCTCGTAACTCCCCCATCGTGAGGCAGAGCACACTGAAATGGGTATCATTGAAGATGTTTCACAAAGCACTATCAATATAAAAATTAAAAAAATGCGACAGTGGACCTTTAATATTGATAGTGGGTGTGATACATTCTGCAGCTATGCACATGCAACCAACCCACTGTGATCCTCATTGGATGTTTTGATCATTCACTGCATGGCTTTAAGCCTTGCAAGAAAATAATACGCAAATTATGTATGAATTATAATACAACATAATATGCATACATGCATTATATTCACAACAACATTAACCACCTCCATGCATCCCCACCTGGGAAAAACAAAATATGGATACACTGTATATCATACAGTTGGAATGTTAAGTTCTCTTATATGGTAACCTGTTAGCTCTCTTGGCTTTACTGATGAAGCGCAAATCACCCCGGTTTGGCTTTCCTCTGTGCTGTTGGCTATGTCTACAGTGCGCAAGAGGGTGGCATGGAGTCCTTCTGCTCTCATTGCCAATTCTGTTGTGCAGTTTAGGATGGTGCGTTTGCTTTCTTTTATCCGTTTTATTAATTCTTTGCTGCAGCACTTTATTGTGGTGCGGCCTTCCCCTGTGTTTTTTACTAGTTTTGCTGTGCAGTTTAGGGTGAGGTTGCTGTCTTCTTTTCACTCGAGTAGCTATGTACTGCACTTTAGGGTAGTGTTCATTTTCTCTGCATTCATTGCTAGTTCTATAGTGCAGTTTAGGGTGGCGGGGCTTTCTGCTGTTTGTTTGACGAGCTCTGCTGTGCTCTCTAGCAAAACGTAACATTCTATCATCCACTGCAAGTACTTTGCTTGGGTTGGAGTAGTGGTAGTCCTTGTGGCATCTGACAATGCACCTCTCATAGTCACTGCACACATGCCTCTCCTGAAAGGGACGCAGGTCAGCCTTGAGCTGTACTGGTCCACCTTCTTTTGTCAGTCGCTTCAAGAACACTGAGTTTTTGCGGTATTTTAGCATGCTGACAACTGGTTGAAGTGGTATTTTTAAATCTCTACTGCCAAGTTGAGATCGTATGGCAGGCAAGATTTCCTTTCTGCATATAGTGCAGGGGTCCTGCTCTAGCATCATATGCATTTCAATGAATCGTGCTAGGTGATACCAATCCACCTTGGATTCAGCATCATTTGACAGCTGCAGTTTCTTGAACAGTGCCTTCAAATGCAGCATTATTTGTGGCTCACAGCAATGTGGGGAAGTAGCATGTCCTCGGACTTGGTACTTCCATTGGATGAAGAACAGTCTTTTGCCCTTATTCTCCAGAAATTCTTCTATAAGGAGACGCACTGGACAGTCCATATCATCCTTCCAGCCGGATATGTAGATAGCTTCATAGGCCACAGATATCTGGTTTCTGTTATTAGCTAAGCTAGTCACTGCGTTTGATTTCAGTGAAACCATGGTTGCAGAGATGTTTGGAGAGACATTGCAGCCGATTGTGGTATTTCTCGTGTGCAGCATTTCCAATGACACAATTGAGAGACAGCTTCAAGGAGGCCATCATCCGTATATCAGTCTTGTAAAGCATTCCAGTTACATTGGGGTCATCAGCTTGGGTCTTGCAAAACATTCTGTTATACATTAGTATGTCCACCAGCATTGATTCACAGTCAGCACAGCCACGCCAGTTTTTTGGTTTCAAATATTTACCTAATTTCTCTTCACACATCTGAACTCTACCTTCGCTGTCACATTCTCTACAGTGCTGAACAAGAAACTGTGCAATTACAGTCAAGGTGCAATTCTTGCTGGCTTCATTATAGAAATCGGTAAGCTTACCAGGAAAGTCAGGATGATCATGTGTACACTTCTCACCTGACTCCCTCAATGCCATCACTAGGTTGGAGAGATTGATTAAAGTTAACAAGTCATTCCTGCACAGCCCTGCTGTGAGACAGTGCAGAACAACTACACCATGGGCTACTGCAGGATGTTGCTGCTTCAATTTTCTCACCGCCTTCTTAAAAGCTGCAGTATTTTGCTCATGATCATGAACACGTATACCAAGATCACATCCTAGCTTGAGAACTTTGCCAGCTGATCTCAGTAGCATCCCAATGAAGGTTATTTGCTCACCTTGTCTGGCCATGGCTGTGCCAGTTTCAGCTGGACCTTGCTTAGGTGGTACATGGTTACAAGGTGTCCACTGACGAGGCTCAAGGGTGGGGTACATGTGAAAGTAGGCCAAATTGAGGGTTACCAGTGCCTGAAACATGCTTTCCAACAAACGCAGGATCACAATCTGTCTAGACATGCTTCTGGAGATGTCCGGCTCACCATCCGTGGCTGTTCCTGCAGATGAGGATTTTTGCTCTTCCACTGTCTTGTTTAGACTGTTAGCTTAGCTAGCTAGCTAATGACTGTCTTCTTCAGCAGCTGACTACGCTAGCTAGCAGTCCAATGCAGGTAGCTAAGATAGCTATGGGAAGACACAGCTTAGTTACACGTGCACTCTCTGTATTATACGTAATATATATCCGGCTGGTGAAAGATAATGATTCTTCAGAGTCTGCTTCCTATCTCGAAGTCACACTGGCTTGATACAGATCCTAGGGGCATGTCCCTTTCATATGATACAGAAGACTGACCTGTCCACAGATCCAGCCACGCCGTCACCCCATGAATATGATTATGTGGCCACAAGCTTACTCACAATGGCAACTAAACAATCATGCATACGTAAAAGACACACCAGGAGGGCAAAAGGTAAGAGTGTGAAGTGCCCATGCAAATAATAGCATTTTAGATATTTACCCACTGTTCCTCACCTTCCTCCTCCTTGTCTTGATCATGAACTCCCTTGCCAGGTGAGGGGCTGGTTGGGGCTCCAGGGGACGGATCACTATACTCTTGTCCAGAGGGTCACCGGGGACAATCTGTAGTGGGTTGGTGAGGGTAGGTGTGTGTGTGTGTGTGTGTGTGTGTGTGTGCTCTTTACTTAGCTTGTGATACATGCAAATGATCCTTCTGATGAAGCCAAGGCATTGTCCTACACAAATGAATCACCACACGCCTGAAATACCAGTACCCTATCACAGAGACCAAGATGACTTTCTGCTATGCTGCAGCAAAAAGGCAGCATTTTATACAAAGTCAAGATCAAACTGTGTGATGTATAGCTTAAATAAGCACAATTACATGTTTCCAGTAAATGTATGACGTCCCAACAAACCGTACATGTACAGGATGTGATTGATACAGCCTGCAGTGAGACACTTAATTGCAACTGATTATCATAAACTCCACCACACCCACCATTGGGCCAGAGCATGTGATATTGTGATTTATATGGTCTGTTTCTATTCTTAGAAGAGCATGTCATAAAGGTCATGAGCTTTTGGAAATCTTTCTGTTCCAGGAATCACAATACTCTATGAATAATCTATAGAGAGCTATGAATACTTGATTATATACATGCAGTCACAGTGACTGCTACATAGCTACCACTACAACAATACTTGTCTCATGGCATAGGTGTCAGAACCAGCTGCAGGGGGGCCAGAGGGGCCCATGCCCCTCTCCCCCCCCCCCCCCCCCCCCACTTTTCATAGAAGGGGTATGCATATAAGCAACCATGTGTTGCATGCATAGTAAGCAGAAAATAGTCTTGACCACCCCCCCAGGTTTGAAAGTGTGGGGTCATCAAAGAACTTGTTAATGGAGACATGCATCCTCACTATATATGGCCCTGTGTGGGAGGTGAAGAGATGGAGTGGAGGGGAGGGAAGGGAGGGAAGGAAGGTAGGGGAGGGAAAGGGGATGTAGAAGAAAGGAATCGGAGATGTTGCCATGCCTGAATCCTGTTCTACCCATATTGGCAATGGGGTGCATGAATATTTGGATCCTGCATGGCCTGCTCCCATTTCTAGTGACATCATGTTATATAACATTGTGGGAATCTATATACGTAACTGTTCCAGGAATCCGACTGAGGTACAGGTGCAGTGAACCCCCCAAGGCCAAGGGAGCTACGAATACCTGATTATGTGCAGCCACAATCTCATTAACATGCACCTGAATGTGACTGACAATAACAACACAGTGTCAAGGTGTCTGCAGGGAGGTGTATATGGCCACTGGTACCCCCCCCATACACAGCTGTCAGGTGACATGGTGACCAAGTTTAGTATTAGTAACACTGAGCTGAGGTGCATAATAGATTTTTGATGCATGAGGCCCAAAAGAGTGCTATGTGTCCTCGGGCCTCATGCGTCTAAATTCCATATACACTGAAGCACTGTGGTATGAGTGATATGCTCTGGGGGAGAGTGAGGACAGGAGAGGGAGGGAGTTTACCATCCACCAAGGCACAGTGATATGCAGTGCTACTACAGTCACACTCAGTGAACGAAGCAAGACAGTTTGACGGAGAATAGCAAACCCAACCCCTCCCACTCCTACTGCCCCACCCACTCCCACTACCCCACCCCTCCCCCTGTCCCGTACCTTCCTCCTCCTGGTCTTGATCATGAACTCCCTTGCCAGGTGAGGGGCTGGTTGGGGCTCCAGGGAACGGATCACCAGGGACAATCTGTAGGGGGTTGGTAAGGGTAGAGTGTGTGTGTGTGTGTGTGTGTGTGTGTGTGTGTGTGTGTGTATGTGTGTGTGTGTGTGTCTGTGTCTGTGTGTGTGTGTGTGTGTGTGCGTGTGTGTGTGTGTGTGTGTGTGTGTGTGTGTGTGTGTGTGTGTGTGTGTGTGTGTGTGTGTGTGTGTGTGTGTGTGTGTGTGTGTGTGTGAAAGGCAGTTATTTAGACTCCATAATATTAATGAAGAAATTCCGTGAAGAGACACAACATCGACTATCACCAGCTTGTGGTGCATGTTCACTTCGGCTATATGACAGCTAGTAGAGGTAACACGACACTGCTGTCAAACTAGTTTGTAGAGCAATACACGATTGCAAGGAAGGTACATAGATATGGACACACAATATATATATTTATCATGCGAAACACTGACTAGCTTAACTTAAATTTATTTTATAGCTACGTAACATTTATAGTTCCCAATCAATTTACATATTATTGTATAAACACAATGCAATTTTCACTCACATTAATGAGGTTTAAGTGTACTGTTCCAATATTAATATAGTTAATATGTACAGTACAAATGATAAAATGCAGTTGTTATACATAATTAGTTTGGTAGTACATTCATGCACATATGTTTACATTCTACATGCATTCAAACCATATATGGCAAATGTATTTTATACTCATGTGTGTATACAAAAATTATACACTCAAACATACCTATACATAGGCAATAGCATCAATAGCATACAGTTTGCACTTGCGGACAAGATTACAGATCCAGATAAACCTTCTGCGATGACAAAACCTTTCATTCCACTCGTACGTTCTTATAATCTCCAGTTCACGTAACTCTGTCACTGCCAGTATATTGCTTGGTGTGGAGTATTGGCACAGTTCGTTACATCTGACATTCATGCACTGACCATCAGCCATGCATGCAAGCCTTTCCTGAAAGTCTTCCAAGACAGCTTTGGGTAGTAGCACTGGTGGTCCGTCATGTGCCGGTGGTTCCATGAGTCGTTTCAAAAAGGTCAAATTTGAGTCCTCTTTTTTTTCATATTCCAGCATAGATGAAAGTTTACATTCAGTTTGACAATTAGGATAACTCTGAGGTAGTTGAGCTATTATTTCAGCCATGCTTCCTTCTGCACACTGCGCACAAGGGTCCTGTTCCAGTATCATTTGCACTCTGACTGTAGATATAGGCAACTCAAATGGTTCAACAAACTTTTTGTGAGTCTTCTCAAGCTGCAAGGCTATTCTATCTAAGCACATATGCATTTGAGGCTCACAGCACCTTCTCTGGTATTCATCCTGTTGAGTTTGCAGGTACTTACACTGGATATAGAATGGTCTCTTCTTTCTCTTCTCCTGAAGATTATCGTGCAGTAATCGTACATTGTCCCTCTTCTCCTCCTCCTCCTGCCACCCTGATAGAAACAGAACCTCGCATTCCAGTGCTCCTGTGAGGTGACTGCCATTTCGTAATTCTGGCTCCCCCAAATTGATTCTACCAAGCCCCAACTTGAATAGACTATTGATAATTATTTGTAGAGCCTTGCATTGTGCCACTGTTTCACTGTCTAGGTCATCAACCAGTCCAAGATCAATGTTGTAGTCAAAAGACAGTCTCAGTGAAGCCATCATTCGACGATCTGAATTGGGTAGCATTCTAGTGTACATGAGGATATCCAGTAGTATCAATTCACAGTCACCACAGCCGTGCCATTCGACTGGGTCCAGGTCAGCTCCCAACTTCTCTATCAAATCCTGGACACACTTGACGTCAGCACATTCTTTGCACTGGTCAAGGAGAACACGAATTAGAGTCAAGATGCAATTTCTTGGCACTTCATTGCAGACCTGCACCACATCTATGGGACCACGAAGATGGTGATTAAGCAAACAGCTCTCATTTGACTTCAATGCCTGCACAAGTTGTAAGAGATCAACTGGGGTCTGTCTGTCATTCCGGCACAGGCCAGCAGTGAGAAACTGCAGAATAGCGACGCCATGTTCCAATTCAGGACGGTTACATTTCAGTGCTTCTTTAAACTGCTGAGGATCCTTAGCAATTTCTGCTGTCCTTAGCAACAGCCCAATGTAAGCCATTCTTTCCGCTTGACCAGCCATTTCAGATAGGTGCCTGATGCCATTCCTAGGTGAGTCATGGTTACAGAGCCTAGGGCTTTCAGGAGAGGTGGGGTCCCCGTATACATGAACAAAGGATGTGTTTATGTCTATGAGTGATTGGAAGATATATTCTAAAAAGTCCAGGGCCACTCTCCTGCTGCTGGGTCTGAACTCTTGTGGGTTTGGCTCTGCTGCTGGCTGACCAGACATCATTTCACACGATGCACTGTAGCTAGCTATGCACGTAGCTAACTGTTGTCAAACTAGAGACTAACGTTTCAGCTGATCACTGGACTAGGGACAGACTGCAAACTGCTTGGCTAACAGTTATACGTACAGCTCATCGATTCATACAAGTGACATCCTACTGATTTACACAGATCATTTGGGAATCTTTCCGGTTCCAAGAATCATAGAGGACTGACCACACGATTGCTGCCATGCATACCGTATATCGCAAAATGTCCGCGACCAATAATTTTCGCGAGTTTCGCGAATAAAGCAAATCCGCGAAAATTTCTGTCGCGCATTTTATATGCATATAATACCTATGGTATAATAGTAACTTTTGTATGCGCGTGATGTCACAATAAAATGGCGGGTCAACAAACAGCGTGTAGCTCTTCCTTTTGCTGGATTTCAGAAGCGATTGCTCCTGCTATTTACACTAAAAAGGCTTTAATGTCTACCTTGTAGAGTCTCCTTCGCGAAATTTTTATTCGCGAACATTTCTGACACCCGTTTTGGCAGCGATTCGCGAAATTTTTAGGTCGCGAAAATTTTGCGATATACGGTACATGATTAAGTAAATGCAGCCACACAGTCATTAACATGCACATTTATTCAGCTGATAACAACACAGCCGTCCAGGTGTCTGCAGCCACCTACCCCACACAACACACTGCAGGTTCTGGGGATCAAGATGCACCAGCTATGAATACCTGATTACGCCAGACACAACTCATTGAAATGCACATAATATATAATCATGTAATGGATAATAGTCGTCAAGGTGTCTACAGCCCTACCTGCCACCCCCACACAACCATACATGGCAGGTGACAATGAGGTCAGAATAATAATTGCACACACACACTTTAGGTAATTCAGGCATGACTGTAGGGAAGGTGACAAGGAGCTTGAGGCTGAATACTTCCATGCAAGCACAGCTGAGCAATGAACTACCCCTCCTCCTTCCTTAACTTTTTATCTGGATCCTGTATGAACCTAGGGAAAGTATGCTCCTGGAGGCATGCACACAGCTGAGGAAGAATGCACCTTGTCAGATACAGCAAGTATGTGTACACAAATTACATACGGTATCAGTCACTCTCATGCTCAATACATTAACAATACATCTGTCAGGTGAATGTATGCAACCAAATTACATATGCATGCACTGTTAGTCACTCTCTGCATACATGCAGTGCACAGTACTTTAAATGGGATAGTTAAACATGACGTCTTGTTTAGCCAGTTCCAGCAACATGGGGTCATCAAAGAGCTTGTTAATGGAGACATCTTCACTGAGGCCCTGTAGGAGGGGAGGAGAGGAACGGGGTCAAGAGAGAGGAGGGGGAGATGGTGAGGAGGAGAGGTTACCATCAACCAAGGCATAGTGATATGCAACACGACTACAGTTACACTCAGCGAACGAAGCAAGACAGTTTGAGGAAGAGTACCTACCTAGCAAGTGACACTCAATCCTTCCCACTCCCAGTAGCCCACCCTCCCACCTCCCTCTCCCCTTACTGTCCCTCACCTTCCTCCTCCTGGTCTTGATCATGAACTCCCTTGCCAGGTGAGGGGCTGGTTGGGGCTCCAGGGGACGGATCACTATACTCTTGTCCAGAGGATCACGAGGGACAATCTGTAGGGGGTTGGTGATCGAGGGTAGGTATGTGTGTGTGTGTGTGTGTGTGTGTGTGTGTGTGTGTGTGTGTGTGTGTGTGTGTGTGTGTGTGTGTGTGTGTGTCCTCACCTGCCAGTGGTGAAAGGTAGACAGACAGAATGCCTGTCCCTGTGTGTGTGTCCTCAGATCACACACACACACACACACACACACACACACACACACACACACACACACACACACACACACACACACACACACACACACACACACACACACACACACACACTCACACACACATACACGTATGCACACGCACATACACACACACACACACACACACACACACACACACACACACACACACACACACACACACACACACACACACACACACACACACACACACACACACTTCTTCTTCTTCTTTACTCCTTGTCCATCATGGACGTCGGGCAGAATCCATTTGCTCTACCTCATCACAGATTGGGATAGGGCTGACTTGGGTTGGTGTATTGCAGCTCTCCATTCACTTCTGTCCATCACCACTTCTTGCCAGTTAGCGATTCTGGTTAGATCTCTGCTGATCACATCTACCCACCGCAGAGATGTCCCTCCTGGTCTCCTCTTCTTTCCTGTTGGTCTGCATCTCAGGAGCTGCTTCTGTGGCCGATGGTCTGGCATTCTCTGTAGGTGTCCAAACCACTGGAGCCTCTTCAACCTTAGTTGTTCTTCTACTGGTAGTTCCCCAGTCTCCTCCAATATGTCGTCATTGCGTTGTTTGTCCCACAGAGTCACTCCTACAATGTCCCGGAGGCATCTCATCTGGAATGTCTTCAGTCTTCTGATGTCGTGCTGGGTTACTGGCCAGGTCTCTGCACCGTAGAGGAGGACTGACATGACCATTGATCGAAACACACGCACTTTGGTTGTCTTGCTGAGGTTTCGACTCTTGAACACCTTCCATCTCCACATTCGATAAACAGTTGCTGCCTTCTCCAGTCTGATTCGAACATCTCTCTCCACCCTGGCAGTCTGTTCCACCTCACATCCAAGGTAGGAGAAGGAGTCGACTTCCTCAAGTGTGTGACCATTAAGTGTGATGGCCGGATGGTCCCCTGTCAGTTCGCCGATGTTGAGCACCTTGGTCTTGTCTCCATTGATCTTCATCCCCCATCGAGTGCAGGCTCTGTCCAACACATCTACCATACGCTGCAGTTCCCCTCTGGTCTCTGCAATGAGGGTCAGATCATCTGCATACTGGATGTTCTGGATGCAGGTGGTAAGTGGGGTTTTGTCCCTGTATGATAAGAACAACCCCCCACTGGTGGTGTATTCAATCTGCAGGCCTCCTCCAGTCATCTCCATGGCTTCCCTCAAAATCCTGTCCATGAAGCAGTTGAACAGGAGAGGGGACAGCACACAGCCTTGTCTTACTCCAGTCTTCACCTCAAAGTCCTCTGATGTCCCGTCTGTGGTTCTCACACAGCACCATGTCCCGGTGTATAGCTCCTTAATGATGTCAATCAGCTGTTGGGGAACCCTGTAGTGCCTCAGCATGGCAAACAGGGCAGAGCGGTCCACCGAGTCATAGGCTTTAGTGAGATCCACAAAGCCAAGGTGTACAGGGGTCTGGTACTCAGTTGCTCTCTCTATGATCTGACGTGCTACCCAGATTTGATCAACTGTACCCCGTCCCTTCCTGAAGCCACACTGCGACTCCATGAGTTGGGGGTCAATGATGGTCTCCAGTCTGTCCAGCAGCACAAGGGAGAGCACCTTTCCTGGAACACTCAGCAGGGATATGCCGCGGTAGTTGTCGCATATCTTTCGGTCTTTCTTCTTGTGCAGAGGCACCAGAACAGCCTTCTTCCATTCACTTGGCACATGCTTGGTCTTCCACACTTCTTGCAATATCTCTAACAACCAATCAATCATTGCATTCCCTCCATTCTTCAATAACTCTGCTACAATTTCATCCTCTCCTGCTGCCTTGCAATTCTGGAGCTTCCTCACTGCCTGTTCAACTTCTTCCCTGGTCACTTGTGTTGTTTCTACCTCTGAACGGTCCTCAAGCTCTTCAATCACATTCCCTGCTACCACACTCTGTACATTCAATACTTTCTCAAAATGTCTTTTCCACCGTGCCAACTTCTCCTCACTCTTCTGCAGAGGCTGTCCACTCTCATCCATGATGGTGTTCATAGGTATCGCTCTGGTTGCAGTTAGTTGTCTCATTCTTTTGTAAAAGCTTCCCTGCCGATGGCGTTTCATGTCATCCTCTAGTCCCTTCATTACATCATCCAACCATTTCTCTTTGTCCTCACACACACACACACACACACACACACACACACACACATGCAAACACACACATGCACATGTATGTACGTACACAGTCACCACTCGTATGCACATGCAATGTGTTCCCACAATGACCTCACCACACAATATATGACTGACCTTCTCTGAGTCTACAATCAATGTTGATGGCTACATGCAGTAGTTCTGTGAACATCCTGAATTGTTGCCATGGAGATTAGATTTGATTATTCTGAGTAACTGAAACTGCTATCTGCACAGTATGGGAATGAACAGGGATACTGTATGTGGAAGCTAGGTCATTATACTGGCTAGCACTCTGATCGCCTCATGAGACTAATTGCTCTTCCACACCAGCCACAGTTGAAAGGTCATAGAGTATATGTGACTGTGACTGTGTAGGCTGAGGAGGATGTTTGGATTGGTTGATACCTTTACTAATGCAATATTTGGACTCAAATGGATTAGGAGTCATGTGAGTTTACATGTAGAGTAGCACATCCCAATTATGTTGGGAGGTTAAGTAAACTGCACCTCTATATACAGTCAGCCAGCTGCAGTCCTCTTGTAGCAGCTTTCCTAAGTTGGGATTGTCAGGTGTTGTTGCCTGTCAATATTTCAGTGGATAACAGACAAAGACATGCAGACACCAATAACAGCTCCCACGCAACCTGCTGGAGAGTGACTATGGGTCAGAGTTACAGCGAGGGTATTCATGGCTTATGCAAAGTGGTATGTGACAAACATGGAAAAGTACGATGACTACGTGTGTGTGTGTGTATGTGTGTGTGTGTGTGTGTGTGTGCGTGTGTGTGTGTGTGTGTGTGTGTGTGTGTGTGTGTGTGTGTGTGTGTGTGTGTGTGTGTGTGTGTGTGTGTGTGTGTGTGTGTGTGTGTCCTCACCTGCCAGTGGTGAAAGGCAAACAGACAGAACGCCTGTCCCTGTGTGTGTGTCCTCAGTTTCAAACCCAAAAGAGTCTAAGCTAGAATGAAAGCCTTTATGAGGTAGAGTGGGGAGCCAGGTACGGGGGCGTCTTGGGTCACATGACCTCTGGAGGGGGCGGGGGAGATAAAATGGCTGATGGTTTGATACAACAATAAGAACAAAGGGCTCCATAAGAGAACTACTGCAGAAAGGACTGGTTGTAGCAGAGAACAGGGTGTCAATTGGTATATGAGAAAGACAGGCACGCTGTGTATGATGCCCGTATTATATAATATGCGATTCTCCTGTGCAGAGTATGTAGATTATTTACAGTCACTCTCTGCATGCAGTGTGCATACTTTAAATGGGATAGTTAAACATGATGTCTTGTTTAGCCAGTTCCAGCAACATGGGGTCATCAAAGAACTTGTTAATGGAGACATCTTCACTGAGGCCCTGTAGGAGGGGAGGAGAGGGGAGGGGAGGGGAGAGGAGGGAATGAACGGAGGGGAGGGAAAGGGGATGCGGAGGAAAGAGATCTGGAGATGTTACCATGCCTGAATCCTGTTCTACCCATATTGGCAATGGGGTGCATGAATGCTTGGATTCTGCATGACCTGTTCCCATTTCTAGTGACATCATGTTATATAACATTGTGGGAATCTATATACGTAACTGTTCCAGGAATCCGACTGAGGTACAGGTGCAGTGAACCCCCCAAGGCCAAGGGAGTTATGAATACCTGACAGTGTGCAGCCACAATCTCATTAACGTGCACCTGAATGTGACTGACAATAACAACACAGCGTCAAGGTGTCTGCAGCAATATATACCGCCCCCCAAGAACAGCTGTCAGGTAGACGTAGTGAAATGCTGATCACGAGTGCTGCACTGCCCCTCTTTGTTCTTTAACAGGACAATAAAAAGTGTTGGATCAAATCAAGGGAACACACTAACTGAAAATGCATTGATTCCAGATGTTTTGGTCCAATCCAGGACCATCATGAGTGAAATAGTATTTATTCAGTTTTTGACTAGTGTGTTCTGATTGATACAACTTGCAAGAACCTAGCCACACAGAAATTTTCACAATATTATAAAGGATGTATGTATTTTCCTGGAGACACCCACCCACCCAACTGCATGGTGTACAGAACTCATGAACAATACATCTGTCAGGTGAATGTATGCAACCAAATTACATACACATGCATTGTCAGTCACTCTCTGTATGCAGTGTACTTTAAATGGGATAGTTAAACATGACGTCTTGTTTAGCCAGTTCCAGCAACATGGGGTCATCAAAGAACTTGTAAATGGAGACATCCTCACTGAGGCCCTGTAGGAGGGGAGGGGAGGGGAGAGGAGAGGAGTGGAGGGGAGGGGGAGATGGGAGGGGTGGATGGTGAGGACAGGAGAGAGTTTACCATCAACAAGGGCATAGTGATATGCAGCACGACTACAGTCACACTCAGTGGATGAAGCAAGACAGTTTGAGAGAGAGTACCTACCTAGCAAGTGACACTCAATCCTATCCACTCCAGGTGCCTCATGTTCTCCCACTACCTTGCCCTCCCCCTGTGTGTGTGTGTGTGCGTGCGTGCGTGCGTGTGTGCATGTGTGCGTGTGTGCATGCGTGCGTGCGTGCATGTGTGTGTGTGTGTGTGTGTGTGTGTGTGTGTGTGTATGTGTGTGTGTGTGTGTGTGTGTGTGTGTGTGTGTGTGTGTGTGTGTGTACAATTACTTTGCACTTTGTTGTAGAATCTGCTATCATGATAGGAGGAACATGCTTCACTGGATTATTCAATGCCTTCACCAGGTACAATAGATTCACTAGGGTTTGTTCATTGTTGTAGCACATGCTAGCAGTGAGAAAGTTGAAAATAGCCACATACACCATGGGCCATTTCAAGATGGTATATAAACTCAGAGTTCTTCCATGTTGCGTTTGTGATCCTGCGAATCTATAACTCCTTAATATGGCTGGTTGTCCTCAGGGTTAGCCTAATGAAGACTATTAGTTCATTTATCCATGTGCACTGACAGATCATGTGCACTGACAGATCATGTGCACTGACAGATCATGTGCACTGACAGATCATGTGCACTGACAGATCATGTGCACTGACAGATCATGTGCACTGACAGATCATGTGCACTGACAGATCATGTGCACTAAGTGGTGTTCAGGATGCATGGGGTACAGGATAAAGTATGCTTTCTGCAATAATACAAGACTATTGTCTCCAAGAAATATTCTGTAACTCTGAAGCTTCACTCCGTCTATAGCTAGCGCAAGTTCAGGGTCCAATTTCCCTAGGACAAGGGGGCTTGCCTTGCTGCTGCTGGCGTCATGATCAGACATCACATTAAATTTTGTGGAGGTCTAGATTGTATAAACACTAGCTGACAAGATGGCTAGAGACATAGCTAGCTGCTTTCCCCAGCTACCTGGAACTGGCCTGTTGATACTGTACATTTTCTAAATTTAGAAGGAGATGACATCATAGATTACCTAATGAACATTTGGGAATCTTTCAGTTCCAGGAATCACAAGACTGAGGGTCACTTCTGGGAGAGCAGGGGTATGAATACCTGATTATATGCAGCCACAAACTCACTACAATGGACATAACAGGTAGCTACTATAACAACAGCCGTCATGGTGTCTACATACAGCTCCCAAAGCTTGACAATATGTACATGGCAGGTGACATTGAGACCAGAATTACACAAACACTTGAGGAAAATTCACGCAGTTGATCTCAAGTTAGCTAAACATAGTTTGTTGGTATTTCA
>OZ025880.1:6838584-6843584 GCA_964019415.1 Ianthella basta | reverse complement strand
CATGTCCACACCTCTCACAGACCATGCACAAGTACCTCTCCTCAAAGGGACGCAGGTCATTCTTGAGTTGTACTGGTCCATCTCTTACCAGTCGCTGCAAGAACACTGGGGGTTGAAGCTCGGGTGGGAGTGACCGTGAAGCACAGATGTATGGCAGCATAGTCACTAATTGCGGTGTAACCATGTGATCCCCTAGTTGATTTAATATGGCAGGCATGATTATGTTTCTGCAGTCACGGCAAGGGTCCTGCTCAAGCATCATATGCACTTTGGTGAAGTGGGTTAGGTGAGCCATGGCGGGTATTTTCAATATTACATTCAAATGGTTCATTATCTGTGGTTCACAGCAATGGGAGTACCCATCATTTCCTGTAACCTGGTGCTTCCACTGAATGAAGAACAGTCTTCTTCTGCCTGACTGCTCTAAAAACGTTTCCAGCATGAGCCGCATTGGACCTTTCAAATGCTTTTCTTCCTGCCAGCCTGAAATGAAGATAGTTTCATAATCTGCTAATATCTCCAAATTTGGTCCATGGATCACTTTATGGCGAGTGTTTGTGAAGCCTTCGCTGATGAGACATTGGACTAATTGCTGTATGTATTGCACCTGAACTTGGGATTGTCTTTGATTCATGATGCATTTCAGAGATACTCTCAATGAACCCATCATTCGGCGATTAGCATTCTGAAGCATATTTGCATACACTAGTATATCCACTAGAATTGACTCACAATTGTCACAACTATTCCTTCTTGATGGATCCAAGTGTGGCAACAAACGTTCTTTAGTGTCCTGAATGTCCTTATAACATTGACATCTCGCCTTTGTGTACTGATCAAGAAACATATTGAACAGAGTCAAGGTGCAATTGTGATTGTTTCTGGTGTATATTTTAAACGTGTTGATATCATAGTGATTGTAATCACAGGATTCACTAGCTTTCTTTAGTTTTTGCAACAAGAACAAGATGCCACGCAGAACTTGCCTGTTCTGGCACACACCAGCCATGAGGGAGTTCAGAACAGCCACACCGTGGGCTATTTCAGGACGCTGATCTTTCAGTTCTTTCACCTTACTTGCAAAATCTTGATTATACCGAGAACTCTGCAACTTGAAGTAACGGATTTGGTCAGCTGACCTCAGTAACATTCCAACAAAGGCCATTCGCTCACCTTGTCCAGCCATTTCAGTTAGATGACCTGGGCCTTGCTGATGTGGTACATGTGTACAAGGAGGGTGCTGGGGAGGAATGGGGTACATGTGAAGGTAGGCTTCATTGAGGACTACCAGTGCTTTGAAAAGATATTCCAAGAACTCCAGGGTCTGAAGTCTTCTACCACTTGCACGGGGTACACTTGGACTCCCTTCCACTTGTTCTAATCCACTTTGCATAGCTACATGGAGTGTCTGATAATATCCTTTCTTTGAATGAAGATGAGATGTACTCTCAGATGTCTACTTAACCTGTTCCAAGGGGGTCTTCTACCAACAGACTCACTAAACTGAACACTAAACACACGTAAAACATGGAGGGTTGAAGTTATTCCGCCTTAATTCCGAGAAGGGAGACTGCTTGACCACAAGGCCACCCCTTAATGAATATATTCATGTTGCCATCTATGTGCATTACCCGACTATATGAACAACCTAGCTAGCCAGTGCCATGTACATAAGGTATTGAATTATAACCAAATTACATACATCGTTAATTTCCTTCTGCATGCAGTGCACTTTAAATGGGATAGTTAAACATGACGTCTTGTTTAGCCAGTTCCAGCAACATGGGGTCATCAAAGAACTTGTTAATGGAGACATCCTCACTGAGGCCCTATAGGAGGGGAGGAGGGGGGAAGAGGGGAGGGGGAGGAGATACCATCAGGGTGGTCACAGGATGTAGTACGTGAGGCTGTAAGTCATGTCCATTGCCTATGTAAAAGGTTTGTTGAATACAAACAAGTCAGGTCCACAATTTATCTACGTATGTATACCTTTCCAGGACCTTATCAGTGAAATTGAATTAGTCAACTTCACTGTTGAAGATTCTGCACTGGACAGAAATCTATCATGTTTCTGGCTAGTGTGTCCCCTTGATCAATCCAGTATGCAAGAACCTAGCCACACAGAAGTTCTTCTCATGTCTTCTTACTACATTTCCTTACTACACTTATCTACTTCCCACTGCCCCTCACCTTCCTCCTCCTGGTCTTGATCATGAACTCCCTTGCCAGGTGAGGGGCTGATTGGGGCTCCAGGGGACGGATCACTATACTCTTGTCCAGAGGGTCACCGGGGACAATCTGTAGTGGGTTGGTGAGGGTAGGGTAGGGTAGGGTAGGGTAGGTCTGTCTGTCTGTCTGTCTATCTGTCTGTCTGTCTGTCTGTCTGTCTGTCTGTCTGTGTGTGTGTGCGTGCGTGCGTGTGTCCTCACCTGCCAGTGGTGAAAGGTCGACAGACAGAATGCCTGTCCCTGCGTGTGTGTCCTCAGATCAGTTTCAAACCCAAAAGAGTCAATAGCTGGAATGAAAGCCTTGATGAGGTAGAGTGGGGAGCCAGGTACGGGCACGTCTTGGGTCACATGACCTCTGGGGGGGAGGAGGGGGGAGGGGGGAGATAAAATGGCTGATGGTTACTGTAGATGCTATAACAAGCATAAAGCACTACAAAAGAGAACTACTGTAAATAGGACTGGTTGTAACAGAGAACAGGGTGTCATCTGGTGCATTATGAGAGACACAAGCACACTGTGTTTAGGAAGGCACACGGCAGTTTTGTGGCTGATGAAGACCCTTGAGGTCAAACTATCCCACTAAACGTCCTTTCTTTGCGATGTATGCTATTGCCTGACAACAAACCCATTTCATTCAACACTGTTAGTAGTGTACGTAGCATGTCCTCCTACCACATGTCTAGTTAGAGCACAAGTCACTCAAAGGTATTGGCAGTCCTACTCTGTGGGATGCAGCACACACTGCCAGCTGTCTTGGTCCTCTGTCACAGACCAGTTCACCCTAGCTGGTAGTCTCCCCAGCAGATTCGTTGCTATGTCACCCACCTTCTCCTGGCGAGGACAGTGTAGACTGAGGAGACACAGTCGGCAGGTGCTTGTACCTCAACATAGCAGTAGGGCTCCATCAGACGAGGGGTGGCCTGTGTGCGTGTGTGTGTGTGTGTGTGTGTGTGTGTGTGTGTGTGTGTGTGTGTGTGTGTGTGTGTGTGTGTGTGTGTGTGTGTGTGTGTGTGTGTGTGTGTGTGTGTGTGTGTGCATGTGTGTGCATGTGCGTGTGTGTGTGTGTGTGTGTGTGCGTGTGTGTGTGTGGTGTGTACGTGCGTGGTGGGTGTGTATGTATGTATGCATGCAATGCAACAAGAGGAACAAGCGATTGGCCCTGGGTACCAAGTGACGTTGTCAGACAACTCATGTTGCTGCTATGACTATGTCAGGTAACCCAAAGCACAGCACATGCAAACCCAACCACCTGTAACAAACACTGCATGTGCCCCACCCCCAGCCCCACCCACCATGAGGAAGGCGGAGTAGGCAACCCTCCGAGCAGTGGGTATGATCTGTCCGCCTCCTCTGTGAATGGGCTCGTCAGAGATTACAGCATCCAACAACTTGAACTTAACATTGCGGATAGCTGAGGAGTTGGGGGAGGGGGAGGGGCTGATGGAGATATAGTCATTTGTCTTGCATATGTACAGTATGTATGTAGCTGACTATAACCCTACCCTCATCTCAACTGGAGGGGACACCAGTAGTTTGTAGTAGTAAGTAGTCTGTGGCTATAATATACAAGACATGGCTATCTTGTGCTGGTCCCCTCTCCCACTCCACCTTCCTCTCCACCCCTCCTCCTCAGCTCACATTCATCAGACAGTGGCCCCTCCCTAGACCCTAGTGCCCTTCCCCTCCCCTCCCCCTAAACTCACGTTCATCACACAGTGGCCCCTCCCTAGTGCCCTTCCCCCTCCCCTCCTCAACTCACGTTCATCACACAGTGGCCCCTCTCTAGTGCCCCACTGGAATCCCTGGACAATGGAGTCCCTTACAGAACCGAGCAGTGACTTGTCAACCTGAAGTGAGAGAGGAGGAGAAAGGGGGAACAAATTGTAGAATTCAACAGCAGCTTTTACTTCACTCCTAGGAATTCCTAAACTACTTTTGTGGTCACAAATTGCACCGGAATATTTAACACTGGGCAGTGCCGTCTGTGTCATTTAGTAGATATTAGACTAAACACATCTGCATTTAACAAAAGTACAAATCTATTTGCACAAGCAGCCCATCTCTCCTCGCTGCAGTGTACATGTCTCTACATGCCAGCCCATTACCTCAGACGGCAGTGTGTCGTCAACGAGGATGTTGGCACCAGTCTGATCAGGACCAAAGGCCCAGATGGACCTGGCTGCCAGGAGATCCAATATTTCATGCTTTTGCATGCAGGATTGCACAATACTGCATATCGATCATATAAATACAGTAGCAGCCATAAGGGTGCATTGCATGTGCATGTGTTCTCCATGTTATTAATTACATGAATGAATGCATGAAAGCTATATATAAAGGAGAGCAAACTATCATGAGTAAACAAGATAAAATACAGCAAAAAACAAGATTAATAATTAAGTTTTTTGAACAGATCAATTAACAAAATGTGATGGGTTAATTTCAATTTAATTATGTTGTATTTCTTTCATGGGTGTACTGCTATTGTGGTATATGGCTCTGCTCTGTCCACTAGACACACATGCTTCTCCTCAAAGGGGTACATTGGACCACCTTCATTTGTCATTCGTTGCAAGAACTCTGATCCTTTATGGTATGGCAGCATACTGATAATCTGTAATGGAATTTTATGATATTCTGCTTCACAGATTATGGAAGGAATGCACGTTTTGATACAGGAACCACATGGGCACTCTTCCAGCACCATATCAACTTTGTAAAAGGGCTGCACGACTGTTAGTTTGCTATGAACATCTTGCAGTGCTTGGGTTA
>OZ025880.1:6736084-6833584 GCA_964019415.1 Ianthella basta | reverse complement strand
GGGTACGACTTGTTGATCTTCCTCAGCCCCTCCAACATCTTTGGCAGCTCAGACGGGTTGACTGGCTCCACTGCTATCTTCACTATAGACTGGGTAGGGAACTTGAGGGGGCGGAAGATGTAGGCCTGGAGGAGGGGCAGGGGGTGTGGTAGGGTGAAAGCAGGCTAACACACATGTGTAAGTGGCACAGATTACAGTAACACTGTCCAATATCCACTCTTACAATAGTCCCTCCGGTGTAAGTCGCTTCCCATAACTACACATTACAGCACTAGGTAACAACTAACCCTTCCTCTCACACTCCCTCCCCCCTCCCATCACACATCAAACCACTCACGTCTTCACAGCCGCTAATTTGAGTAATGGTGGCGGTCTTGGTGATGGTCCTGTCCACCCCCTCGATGAGGACCCAGTTACCAGCCGGGACCCGGCTCACCTCCACTCGGTACCGTGCCTCTGAGATCCACAGGTGGCCAACCTGGGGAGGGAGGCGAGGGGCGGGAGAAGGTGAGCATGAAAGTTACATGGAGTCATGGACTGATGGACAGTGTGAATGCAAAGTATACTTGAATATGAACTGTACACACAAAGTGTTCCATGTTGCACTTCTGGTAGTTGTCTGGTTGGAGATGTGCACTGCAGTAGTTGCTAACCTGTCCAACTGTTGAGTCCTCCTCGTCCTCCAAGGAGTAGTTCTCTCCGAGGACACGCACCTGTTGGCCACTGTACACTGAGTTGAAGAATGTGGGTGAGGAGTATTAGTGTGTGTGTGTCTGTGTGTGGGGGGGGGTGTTTGTGGGTGTGGGTGTGTGTGTGGGTGCATGGGTGGATGTACAACTCACCAGTTCCACTCATGACTCTGCCAAAGGCATGGAAGATGGTAGCATCTTGTGAGGGATATAGTTTGGTAACATGGAGCGTGAGTGGACCCTGGGGGAAGGGAGGGATGAAGAGAGGAGTTGGTAGAAGGTGGAAGACTTTACAGGTAAGATACTCACATCAGGGCTGCGTACAAACACAGCAGTTCCCAACATGCACACAAGCTACCCCCTCCCCCCCCCTCCAGCTAAGGCACCCTTCCCATCCATGTGAGTACCTCAGGATCACATGTAAGCATTGACTCTGACATCTCATCATCTTCGTCCAATGGCCCTGTGTAGATGTGACGTACCTGAGGGAGGAGGGGATAGGATGTTCTGATACACACACACACACACACACACACACACACACACACACACACACACACACACACACACACACACACACACACACACACACACACACACACACACACACACACACACACACACCTTATGCGCTGCATTCTGTACAGGTGATGGTATCTGCCTCACACACATGTCCACAAACCCGTGGTGCCCTCCAAAGAACCTCTGACAGACCAACCTCAGGAGGGGACGGATGTTGAGCTTCATCTCTTCCTTGCTTAGGTAGACACCTGGAGGTGGGGAGGGGACAGGAGGGGCAGGGCCAGAGAGGATGATGGGTGGGGCAGAGAGGGGGTAGTGCAGTACAGTAACTGGTAAGAAGAACGAACATTAGGGGGAGTGTGGAGTCTGTGCAGTGATTCACATATTCTTCAAACGTATGAATGTACATACGAAAGGAGTGGGATATGAGGATTTGGTGCAGTACAGAATGGGCCAAATATTACATTGCAATAATTAACACTACTATCCATAAGCCATAAGAGCATTAATGACCAGGCAGGGGCTCCCTCCCCTGGTCCCTCCCCTTGTCCCTCTCCTGGTCCCTCCCCTGGTCCCTCCCCTGGTCCTTCCCCTGGTCCCTCACCCAGCTCGTCCAGTGTCTGGGACAGTGTGGTGTCTGCGTCACCGACAGTCTGCGCAAAGAGTTTGTAGAGTGGCTCTAGAATGAACTGGACAAAGGTTCGTTGGGTGTCTCCCCCAGGGGACTTCTTGGTGAAGGTACGTCTGTGGAAGGGAGGGGAAGGGAGGGGAGAGGAGGGGAGGGGAGGGGAGAGGAAGGGGAGGAGAGGGGAAGGAAGGGGAGAGGGAGGGGAGAGAAAGGGAGGAATGAGGGAGGAAGTGGAGCACAGTGGGAGGAGGAGAGATGACCCCCAGTACTGCCAGCAAACGCCAAGCCATTTGCACAACAAATGAGCTACATACACACGTCCCATTACACACAACACGCACCAAAGAATACGGTACATTAAACAAGCATGTGAGGTCACTTCTACCTACATACATGTGTGCAACATCCAAACAACTGCACACAAGTGCTCCCAGAATGAAAGCAATCTCAGTGTATCGTCCATCACACTTCACACTGCCACCACAACTACCACCCAACCATCACCACCATGTGCTATCCTTACTTCTTTGGGTTAAAGTACATGTCTCCCCAGAGCCGTTTGGCAAGGTCTGAGGGTGAGAACCCTCCACCGTGTGAGTCCACGTAAAGTTTGGCAAATGAGTCCAGCGTGAAGCAGAAGCCATACAGGGTTGAGGCAAAGCAGACGTTGCCAAGCAACGGAGACATGATGTGAGCATCTGGATCCCCTGAAAAAGAGCTGTGCGTGTGTGTGTGCATGCGTGCATGTGAGCATGTGTGTGTGTGTGTGTGTGTGTGTGTGTGTGTGTGTGTGTGTGTGTGTGTGTGTGTGTGTGTGTGTGTGTGTGTGTGTGTGTGTAGTGCATTGTGGAGGAGTTAGGAAACATAGTCAAAACAGTTGTTACAATCCAAAGAGATATGAATAACAACAATATATTCAGTATCATTGTGCACAGTGACCCTCACACCAACACTTTCTCAACTCAGCCCACCCCATTAGCTGTCTCTGACCTTCCTCTTCACGCACATATGTACACACCTCTACTGCCTCCCCTGCCTTCCCACTCACCCCAGGAGACTGTTAACCTCATCCAGTGTGTGTTTGAGTTTGTAGTAAGCGTCCGCTGGAGGCAATTTCAACTCAAGGAGCAATCGGTCAATCTACATACAGGAGTGGTGTGTGTGTGTGTGTGTGTGTGTGTGTGTGTGTATGTGTGTGTGTGTGTGTGTGTGTGTGTGTGTGTGTGCAATATGGGTGGGAAGCAGAAGTACAAAATTTGAAATTCTGATGGAGAAGAGAACAGAATGTGCAGAGTAGGACTGTGCATCAAGTGCTGGAGCAGAACATGTACAGTTATATATACAGTAGCACATACCAACCATCTCCCCACCCACAAGTGCCCTGTCCAAAGTATCCCGACAATGACTGTCCCACCCCCAAGTGCCCCGCCCACAGTGCCCCACCCACAAGTGCCCTGCCCACAAGTGCCCCACCCCCAAGTGCCCTGCCCACCTTGTTGATACAGATGGTGATGGATAGCTTCTCCTGTAGTGCATGTTTGATGGCCTGTTCAGTGACCAACATCACTCCTTCCGATGCATCCACAAACACCACCACACCATCACACAGCCGGTAAGCTGCAGACAGCTCGTCCAGGAAGTTCACATGACCTGCGCATGACAGGAAGTAATTAAGGACAATTCATAGGTTAGGGAAGAGTGGAGTAGTAGGGGACGTCCAGTGCTCTCCTGAACATATCATGTTCTACAGGTGCAGCAACATTCAGCAAACATGGCTACATCAACAGACGTTTGAGTGTGTGGTTGTCAATGCTCATTATGAACGATGACACCTCCATCCCCTGCAGCACTCACACCCCCACACTCACATGGAGGGTAGCACTACATGGCACTTACCTGGTGTATCAAACACGTTAAAGAGGAAGGACTTCTCTTTGCTGTCTGGAAGAACAAGAGTGACTGGAGTGGACTTGAAACTGAGCCCTCTCTGTGGAGGGAGGGGACGGGGAGGGGAGGTGGGAGGGGGAGGGTGAGGGGGGAGGGGAGGGGAGGAGGAAGGGAAAGGGAGTAAGAGATGCAGCCAACAGACAGCTATTCATACAGCGTGACACGAGGTATTCTCCTACTAATGTTACAGATACTCATGCAGTGTCTCTGTTTGGGTGTCTTGAACAATTGTGAATTAGCAGACAAACCACAGGACTACAGTCTGCGGCAGGGTATCAGCTTGTCTAATAGACTCATCCCCCCACTCACTCACGCAACACACACCAACTATCCCCTCCACTGCACCCCTTCCTAAGCACCTGTGCTATCACTGCTAACCTCTAAACTACTCATAATGGCATGGAGATAGCAGCGTTGCATTATCACATCCACCAGCTGTTGTCTCATGCCACTCTACATGGTCATGCACACATGGACACTGAGGGGGCAGGCACAGCTGAAAGTGAAGGTACATACAGGGGGAGTCAGTTGAATTATGTAGGGTTGAGCGGAGGCAGTGAATCGCTGTACAATGAATGCTGTACACACCTCTTTGTACACTGCTGTCTGCCCAGCTACTAACCACTACCACTTACAGCATGGTGGGATGAAGGAGAGTGATGCTTTGTCACGTCAATCCACCTAGCTAACGAGGAGTAAGGGCTAGCAAGGCTTGACGAACAGCTGCAGTGCTGATAGATGCTAAAGGCCACAATCACCTGGATTGTTACCAGGGCTAGGTGGACATAGCTGACACAGCACTCCGCAAAACGGTTGTCATGAATGCCATTTGATTCACAGCTATCTCTTAATTTGGCCTCACTTTTATGTGGTACCTGCACTACCTGAACAGATTACGCAGGTCCCCCGCTTACAGGACCACGTGTGGTCAAACTGCAGAGTTGACTTGTGAGTTGAATGACACTTGCTTCACAACAACCATTTTGCAAACCACTGTACATGCGTAAGTAAATGGACAGTGAATCAGACGTCATTGTGAAGAATTCCACACACACGACGACACATCCTGTCGGCTTCTTCAGTTACGTTTGCATGCAAACTATCAGCTGTGGTGCTTAGTTTACAGTTTACACAGCCAATTATTGGCTGTGTAACGGTGCCGCGAAGCCATACGACACGCGTATATAGTGTTCATTGTAGACATGCAGCATGTTCTCACCTCTTGCTCTGTAAACAGTGTGTCTGTGTACCGCAGCTGCAGGGAGGGAGGGGGGGGAGGGGGGATAGGGCAGACAAGAGGGTTAAATACATTGCTATGTTTTGTATTGCACTAATGGTAATTATAATGCATTATAATGTTAATGTAATGTATTACATTATAATGTAGAGTAATTGCTATGGTATGTGGTTGCCATGCATACAGAGGGGTGCCAATTTGGCTAGTTTACAAGGCAAATGTGTACACTATATCCTTGGGATCTTCTGACAACACTGTCACCAAGCACAGTTGTCCCCCCTAGGGACAGTTGCCCCCTTTCTTCTCTGAAGGATAGCAACGCCTTCAGTTCACATGGAAATGTGAGTACACAGATGCATTGATCTCAAGACGGTTCAGTCTGATAAGCAATTGTGTGCATTATCTGATCAAGGGCTCAGTTCCACCAGGTGTCAGCTATAGCAGGCTCCACTCAGTCTATCACGGTCACAGTGCAAGTTGTACAAGTGCAAACTGCAGACACACACACCAACTCAAGTCATGCACTCTCAACACATTCCTCCCCCACAGGTTGGTTCACAGACAATTTGCACATGTATGGGGTAGGTGGGGTGGATGGGGTGATGCATACAAAGACAAGCATGCAGCTGAAAAAGCCTATTATTACAGACCAGGAATTTAAGTCATGTGGTTGCCATGGAAACGGCTACTACATTCCACTAGTGAGGTGTGATGGGATGGGCATTACATCATGTTACTATTATTGGAACAGTTGAGCTGACTATGCACCAAGACATGAATGTTTGCTCCATTTCTCCTCCTCCACAGACACCACATTCAGCAGAGATGAATTATTAGACCCACACCTCCTACACAACCCATGATGTGTACATGTGTTCTATTAATAGTGTCACAAATGCATGATGTAAGCATGTCTAAAACCTGACGGATTCTATTTCCAAGAACTTGCCAAATGCACCGTTAGAACCTTCTAACTGTGTACCCACAAAAAGAATGCCTGCACTCCCACACCCACATACCATGCACCCACTTGAAGACTGTCCTACTACACAACAATTAGTTGTTTTGGGAATGTTGTAACCAAGGTAGTGGTAGCATAGCAACCACTTAAGCACACTTTTGCAAAGTATGCTCCATTAGTACACAGCATAGCCTCATTTTTGATATTTGCAGTATTAGCACGTCAAAGCAAAAACAAGTGCTCATCTTTGTAGAAGCAACAACCACTGAGACACTAATGTGAACGAACAGGTCACTCCCTCCTGCACTGTACATTGCACTAGGTTAGTTGGACATTGGTCTCATCACATCACATCACTCCACACTACACATCACACTACACCACACTACGTCATCACATCACATCACTCCACACTACACATCACACTACACCACACTACATCATCCCAGCCCATCCTACCACACAGTACATGGCAGCTTACCCTTCTATCTTCCACCACGGCAAGGTCAGGATGGGTCTCCTCAAAGAGGTTGTCCACAAAAGAGGTCTGTAAAGGGAGGAACACAACAATGGCAAACGTGAGCTGCCATATTTACCATAAGCTCCACAAACTTGTTGTGACAAGCAAGCCGCTGCTAGGAGCAACCAGCTCTCCTCCGCTGACTCATGTAAACAAACATCCCATATATACATGCATCCAAACTCATGAATACCATTAAAATCTCCATAATAAGGCAGTTTACTCTCTCAACAGTAGCAATAGCTTACACCTCCACACACACACACAGGACACAAAGATGAGAAAGGTCGCACCTCAGACCAAACACACAGCCATCAAACACCATCACGCCTGTCACATCTAGACTGCTACATGCAGTAAAATGGCTCAATTCTGAAATATTTGTGACAGTTTGGAGGCAGGCCCAAGTGTCCTGATTAAACAGGTGTAATTTCATGCACATTTCTATATAGCTGGAACAGTAGGCACTGTCCTTATTAGAGAGCTGCCCTGAATTCATTCTTTAAAAGGAGATCCACTGTGCATAAAATGCATTTAGTTCACCGTGTCCTCTCATACATGCACTACACACACACACACACACACACACACACACACACACACACACACACACACACACACACGTACACACGCACACACACACACACACACACACACACACACACACACACACACACACACACACACACACACACCTTGCCATGATGCAAATGTCCTGCAACAACCACATTCCTTATCAGCTCCCCATGGTCCATTAGATCAGCCAGGTATCTACACAAACAACAATGAAATGGGTCAATCAGCATGAAATGACAGACAGATGGACAGACAATAAACCACTCACTCCATTTGGTAGACAGTCCTGGGCAGCTCTTGTTCCTGGTGGGAGAATTTGTCTCTCTTCACAGGAGCAATAATGGGCTCTACATGTGGGGGTGGGGGTGAGATGGGGGGGGGGGGGGGAGGGGGAAGTATTGCATGTAAAATTTAATACATACGAGGATAAATGGTGCTTATTGCAAATTGCACTGGAAATAAATAACTGGAATGTCCTCGAACAGTTCATTATTGGAACTAGCAGAGAAGGGCGCCTTCGGCGCCCTCCTCTGCTCCGTCGCCCAACGCAGGTGCTTCCGATGCCAGTGCTTCTGATGCAAAGCACTTCCAAACCTGACTACTGAGTGATAGCTATAGACGCTGCAGTTGCAGTTAGCTATAGAGTTGCATGCAGCTGCCTCCTTATCCACCATGAATCACCTTCTGCAAGCTCAAGCGTCTTGTGTCGCCTTCCAAATAAAACAGAACTGACTCATGATGGCCCCTTTGAGCTGATTCCTGGTTGTCATGAGTTGACTCCTGGTTGGCCCTTTGAGCTGACTCCCCTTGAGCTTGCTCCTGCTTCCCCTGGTGCTGACTCCTGTGAGTGAAGGTTGAGTGATGATCTTGGAGTGCTGACAGTTGTCGTCGGTTCCTAAGAGCTCTCATCATCCCTGATTCAATGTCTTGACTTCTTGGTTAGTCCGGTGCTGCCCTTAATGTTCGGCATATGCGCACTGCAACAGTTGCAAATTGCTTTGTTCGTATGAAACGTATTACGATGACGTCATGAGATTATTGCGCAAGCCTAAAAACCGCATAACCTGTGCCCATCCTTTCGCCAGCGAGCCGCTTTCACTGGCGTAACACGGCGCTTTCCGCTATATAGCTTATATCACCCACAGCCTTCTACATTGTGCTAAAACTATAGCAAAAAAGCCGTCGCACCATCTCCCTAGGAGGAGTTCTGTAACAAAGGAATTAGCTGCGAATTCCGTAATCTACTTCGCTTTCCTCCGTAAAACAAAAATGGCGTCCTATAGTAACGTATGGCGAGTTGGCGCAAAACCTTCATTTCGCAAGCTTTCGCAGGGAAACCCAGCCGAAGACACCCTCCGGATAGCGCTTCGACATTCGGACCGCGTTTGCTGCGAAGCCTCCGCATGGTTCCCGAGATTAGTGCGGACAAAAAATCGGCCTAGCTCCATTATAATAAGATGCATAATGTTATGTGTGTGTGTGCATACACGCATGCATCCAAACATGTGCTTGTGTGTTTTCTTCCGCTCTGCCAAGTCAGAAATTAAGTTACTTGCCATTTCTCACATATTCCACTCTTGACACACTAGCTAATCAAATCACACCAAACAGCTACCCGAGGACACAGACAGGTGTGTAACGACAAAAGACACACATTCAGTGAAGCCCAACTCCTGCACTGGCCCAATCTCAGGCCATGCCTCTCCCAGGAGAAGCCTTCACACCAGATGCTGGCATGGGAACTGTAGAATCCACTGAATTGCTTACAGAAGCCATGCAAGGAGTCTGCGGCTAGCACCTAGTACCACAAGAGTTGCTCAAAGCAGTGACTTCACCTAGGAGCTGTAAGGGCTACTTCCTTCAGTGGTACAGTAAAGAATGTGACAGCTAGAGGCATACATACACATTGTGTGTGTGTGTGTGTGTGTGTGTGTGTGTGTGTGTGTGTGTGTGTGTGTGTGTGTGTGTGTGTGTGTGTGTGTGTGTGTGTGTGTGTGTGTGTGTGTGTGTGTGTGTGTGTGTGTGTGTGTGTGTGTGTGTGTGTGTGTGTGTGTGTGTGTGTGTGTGTGTGTGTGTGTGCATGTGTTGTGGATGCAGGCATGTGGGTGTTATTCCCACTATAAGAATACATCACATGCACACATCCACACCATGTCGCAGTCATACCAGTCAGTGGCTGCGTGTCCTCTTCATGGACAATGGTCTGTAAGGTGAAGTTGAAGATCACCACCATGACAAACAAGTAACAGACAAGTTCACAACAAATAGCTTTAGAAACTTACACAACCAAATGAACAACATGCACGCAAACACATACACCCACATAAGGGAACACCAATACACACTGAATGTGTTCTCACCTCCACCTCTGGACCGTACACCTCTTCAGCACTGGGATAGTACTTTTTGTCCTGTGCAGGGGAGGGGAAAGGGGTGGGGAAGGGGAGGGGAGGAGGAGGGGATGATTGTACTACTATTGCACATGCATACATTCACACAACTACATACACATGTGCATGGACAAGCACATTCAGGGTGTTGGACTCCACTCTGTGGATCCGCACCTCATGTAGTACAACAGCCATGGACTGTCCAGCCTCCTCGGCCTCCATGTCACCCTCCTCATCTCCCTCCTGCAACATGGACATATAACAACGCAACACATCAGTCAAAAGTACATGCATGCAATCCATGCAGCATCTACCATGCATTCTACGTTCAATGCTCATATCAGCCATTTTGATCATGCTGTGGGTTTGCAAAGTGCTCAAAGAGCATCATCCCTTCAATACAAGCGGTAGAGCTATCCCAACCGCACCTCATCCTCTCTGTCTTGTTCCTCATCATGCTCTTCTTCGCTTTCATCGCTTTCTAGCTCTGGACCAATGTAGTTTCCAAACTCGTCGTACAAATCGCCGTCCATTGTTGCACGCGACGATGACGTTTGGGGTCGGACCGGTTTCCAATCCCAGTTCCATTTGCTAATGGCAAGAATGAACTTCAAGCATCCCGCCAAAAATAGGAAGATATTCTCATGAGAAATAGAAAGAAACGGTATAAAGGGGGCGTTGGACGTCCTGTCAACCAATCAGACGCGCTGACGTCACAGTTTGCATCGCAACATAATCCGGAAACATAGCAACCGTAGGCACACAACCCTGGTAACCAGGCGCTTAGGAGCCATTCTTCACAGCCAGCAGGCAAGGAAGCGTACAGTGTTCTGAACCGTGATTTTCACCAAGCAAATTCATCAAGATGCGTGAGATTGTTCACCTTCAGGCCGGCCAGTGTGGCAACCAAATCGGAGCCAAGTTTTGGGAGGTTATCTCTGACGAGCACGGCATCGACCCAACCGGCAACTACCACGGAGACTCGGACCTTCAGCTGGAGAGGATCAACGTCTACTACAACGAAGCCACCGGCGGAAAGTATGTACCCAGAGCAGTTTTGGTTGACTTGGAGCCCGGAACCATGGACTCGGTGAGGTCCGGCCCGTTCGGACAGATCTTCAGACCGGACAACTTCGTCTTCGGACAGAGCGGTGCAGGGAACAACTGGGCGAAAGGTCACTACACTGAGGGCGCTGAGTTAGTGGACTCTGTTTTGGACGTTGTCCGGAAGGAGGCCGAGAGCTGCGACTGTCTTCAGGGATTCCAGCTCACACACTCGCTCGGCGGCGGGACTGGATCAGGAATGGGTACACTGCTCATCTCCAAAATTCGAGAGGAGTACCCCGACCGAATCATGAACACATTCAGCGTCGTCCCATCCCCCAAGGTGTCAGACACTGTCGTAGAACCGTACAACGCCACCCTCTCCGTCCATCAGCTTGTAGAGAACACCGACGAGACCTATTGCATTGACAACGAGGCCCTGTATGACATTTGCTTCCGCACTCTCAAACTTACCACTCCAACTTATGGTGACCTTAACCATCTGGTCTCTGCCACAATGAGCGGTGTCACCACCTGCCTGCGTTTCCCTGGTCAGCTCAATGCTGACTTGAGGAAATTGGCTGTGAACATGGTCCCCTTCCCCCGACTCCACTTCTTCATGCCCGGGTTCGCCCCCCTTACAAGCCGAGGCTCTCAGCAATACCGTGCACTCACCGTCCCTGAACTCACCCAGCAGATGTTTGATGCAAAGAACATGATGGCTGCTTGTGATCCTCGTCACGGAAGGTACCTCACTGTCGCTGCCATGTTCCGTGGACGCATGTCCATGAAGGAGGTTGATGAGCAGATGCTCAATGTTCAGAACAAGAACAGCTCCTACTTTGTTGAGTGGATCCCCAACAACGTCAAGACAGCTGTTTGCGACATCCCTCCACGTGGTCTCAAGATGGCTGCCACCTTCATTGGCAACAGCACTGCAATCCAGGAGCTCTTCAAGCGTATCAGCGAGCAATTCACTGCTATGTTCCGTCGCAAAGCTTTCTTGCATTGGTACACAGGCGAGGGTATGGACGAGATGGAGTTCACTGAGGCCGAGTCCAACATGAATGATCTTGTCTCCGAGTACCAGCAGTATCAGGACGCCACCGCCGAGGACGAGGCTGAGGGTGACGAGGAAGAAGAGGAAGAGGAGGCCTAAATAGTAGGCCCGTTAACTCTGTAGCATTAACCCTCTAGCTGCTGTACGTATAATATATGATTCAGGTGTACTATATAAGCCTTTGAGTTACACTGTAGTAACTCTGTAGTAACTGAGTAATAATGGAAAAAACTGAAATTGACAATGAATGTTGGGAATGGAGATGAACATGATATGCACTTGCATGGTTGAGATTTACTGACAATGAAATCAAAGAGTTAATGTCAGACATTGTTTGATGCTGCATGCAGGATTCTCAGAAAACTGGATACTTGCTGAAGTTGATCACGGTCTTGATACCGTATGCATAGCTGATAGGCTTGCTGAGCTAGTGAGAGAGCCTGAGTGTTGTGTTGAAACAGGAATTGTATGCGACTGCGCACATAGTACAGATAAGCTGTGTGTTTCTTGGGCAACAAGCTAGGATCAATGGTGTCCAGGGTACCAACCGCATTCTTTAGCTCTGTGGCAGCCACAGCCTCCTCCCCACCATCTCTCAGCTTGTGTGCTAGCTGTATGTGCAGAAGAGCCTTGTCAATCTTGACACCTTCAGCTGTTGGTCTCATCCATTGTGGCAAGCGCTCAACATGCTCCATGGCAAGGTTGCATGCCTTCATTGCATCCTGACTCCTCCCCAGCATATGCATATACGATGCCCATACTGTGAGAATGTGGACTGTTGAGTCGTCCGGCTCAATCTTGGAGCAGAGCTGATACCCTTGCTCAAGGTGGCTTGCTGCTGTACCCATGTCGTGCCTCGTGTAAAAATAGTAGCCAATGAGACGTTTGTGGATTCGTGCTTGAAGCAGATCTGTGTTCAAGCACTCACCGCTCTTACACTGTGCCAACATCTCTTCAAGTCTGCCATAATACTCAATGTTATGTGTTCCAATGTCTACTGTGAGGACAGCTTCTACGAGTGAGGCATACACATCAATGTGACTGTTGCGGTGCATTTCCACCTGCTCAATTGCCTCTGAAACGTTCCCATTGCGTGCCATGTACCAAACACGGCAGTACAGCTCCTGGTACACTGCCTCATTGAGAGGCTCTGCCATTCCTATCCTTCCTGGCCAGCAATTAGCAGCAGGGAAGTAGACACTTCTCACTCGCATCTCCACCATCGCAGCTGTGTGCGTATCCTTCAACTGATCAATTGTAGAAGTGAGACACCTCACTAACTCCCTGCAAGGCCGATTCACTGCTGCGTAGTGCATAAAGACACGTAACAACTTCTCAAATCCGCTGGAAATAGAAGCAGCGTGGTCCACTATTTGTCTTGCCTTCTGATAGGAGGTGCAGTTTCTTTCAATCAACTTTCTTTTCAGGGTGACATCCATCAGATCTTCTTCAGCCATCAGAGGCATCAGATCCACCCAGGCCATTTGGAGGAGGGCCATCACCTTGTGTGATTCCAGGAACATTGCCCGAGCGAGAATAGGTGCTGTATCTGCATGTATAAAGGAAATGCACCAAAATGTGAAATAAAGATTATGGTACAATAAAGTAAACACAGCAGTATTGAGGTATAATTTAACTAATAATTAGTTAAGTGCACTAAGTTGTACACAACACTTAGTCTCACATAGCCAGAGTTGAAGTAAAATGGCGGTCAGGTTATGTGAGACTACACAACACTAGGGCACTATCCTCCATGCAGCACTAAGAGTGAAGGCATCACAGAATCAAAAGGGATTCATAGCTGTATACATTGTAAGGGCAGCTGATTGCTGTCTCCCACATCCTCTGCACCACCTTTTGCATGCACCCTGCCATTTCTACATGCCTCGGCCAACATCCACATCACCCTGCCATCTCCTTCATGGTCTGTAGTGTATGGTACAAGAGTGTATTGTTCAGTAAGGCCCTACCAGTGGTATTCGATCTCCTTGGTGCTGTGCTGGTGCCTGATAGCACATCACAATCTCCTTCTGAAGTGTGTGTCTTGATTGCTTGAACAAGGAGAGCATGCAGAGCCTTGTCAGCGCCAGAAATCTCGCCGCTGACATGACGACGTTTAAGAGCTGTTAGAAGACGTGTATATCCGTCTTCTCTCCTCTCCACCAGGTATAGTAAGACCTGTGCTTTGACGAAACTGGTAACATTCCTTTCTCTCAGCACCTCCACCCACTCCGTCTCCACTAGACCCGCTTCATTCACGAGGGACACCGCCCAAGGCAGGTTGGACGCCAGGAGACTGGCCGATTTGGTCCCTGACAGGCGAAGAGCTCTAGGACGTGAGGCCATGACAGCGGGATCAATGGCATGACGCGGCGAAACCGATCGGGTAAACACGCGGGACTTTCCCTCAGGCCGTCCCCGCGGCTTGCCCTTGCATGAAGTGCAACCACTACCACCACACAGTGCAAGTTGCAATCTGGGCATGCAGTGTATGCGCCAGCTAGTGCTACTAGAAAAAGACCAACAGCGCAAGTTCCTGAGGGTAACCACCACAAGTGCAGGTATAGAGTGTTGCACTAGTTTGTGGCTAGTAGCTAGACACATAATACTTTGTAGCTATAGACAACCAAATCTGATACACATACAGTATATATAATTATATGCACTATTGCAAATCATGCGATGGTTGAGCATGCAAATGACAAGATGTGACTCATGATCAGGGTGAAACTTGTAGATGAAAATGCATATGCATGTGAACTAAGGTGTACTTAAGCTTGAGGGCATGGCATAAGCCATTTCATTCTTGAGCAAGCGAAAGAAACTTGAAGCTCTCTTGAACTGAGAGGAATCTTTACCATCACAGAGTGTCAAAGTGTAGGACTTTCGAGCATGCTGCATAGCTTGTCGGTAGTCCTTGTTGAAGTGCATGATTCGCGCATACACATAATGCATGAATGAGAGATGACTAGAGGGCAACACTCCCTCATCAATGCTGCTCAGGGTACTTACAGCATCTTTGATTTCTGCACTTGATTCTTGTAGTCGTGTAGAATCTCGGTATAATAGAGCTCGATGAACATGGAAGTGAGCCTTATCAATCTTCACTCCCTCCACGACTGGCTTCATCCACGAAGGAGCTCGCTCCGCATGTTCTACTGCAAGAGTAAAGGTCTTTCGAGATTCCTCTAGGTCTCCAAGAATGTGCATGTACTCTCCCCAGCATTGCAGTAGTCTGGCAGAGCCCTCATCGGGCTCAATTCTGGAACAGATCTGGTAGCCCTCAAGAAGATGGTGTTGTGCCTTTGCCATGTCCTGTTCTATGTAGAAATAGTACACAAGCAAACGTTTGTGGAGGCGAAGACGAATTAAATCATTGTTGCAATATTTGTTAGAAGAACAATCCATCAATAACTGTTCAAGCTCCTGGTAAAAAGATGGATGCTGGCAAGTTGGTTGGGTCGTGAGAACAGCTTCACTCAATGCTGCATGGACATCAATCGGTACATCTCGATTTGCCTTCACTTCTTCCAAGGCATTCAATCCCTGCCCACTGCGTGCCATGTACCAAACACGGCAGTACAGCTCCTGGTACACGACTTCATTGAGAGGCTCTGCCATTCCTATCCTTCCTGGCCAGCAATTAGCAGCAGGGAAGAAGACACTTCTCACTCGCATCTCCACCATCACAGCTGTGCGCATATCCTTCAACTGATCAATTGTAGAAATGAGACACCTCACCAATTCTCTGCAGGGCCGATTCACTGCTGCGTAGTGCATAAAGACACGTAACAACTTCTCAAATCCATTGGTAACAGACGCAGCGTGGGCCACTATTTGTCTTGCCTTCTCAAGGGATGTGCAGTTCCTCTCAAGCAACTTTCTCTTCAGGGAAACATCCATCAGATCCTCTTCAGCCATCAAAGGCATCAGATCCACCCAGGCCATCTGGAGGAGGGCTATCACCTTGTGCTCATCCAGGAACATCGCCTGAGAGATAATAGGCACTGTGTCTGTATGATAGAAAGGGCATACTACGTACTATACAGAATGTGAAGTGAAACTGAATGGCCAACAAATTGAACCACATTGCGGTGTTAAAGCAAATTGTTCAGCAAGGCCCTACCGGTGATATTCGATCTCCGTGACGCTGTTTCCCTTCCTGACGCATCGCAATCTGTTTCTGAAATTTCGGAGGTAATTGCACGAACAAGGATAGCGTACAGAGCCTTGTCAGCGCCAGAAATCTTACCACTAGCATGACGACGTTTAAGAGCTGCTAGAAGACGTTCATAGCCGTCTTCTCTCCTCTCCACCAGGTACAGTAAGACCTGTGCTTTGACGAAACTGGTAACATTCCTTTCTCTCAGCACCTCCACCCATTCCGTCTCCACTAGACCCGCTTCATCCACGAGGGACACCGCCCAAGGCAGGTTGGACGCCAGGAGACTGGCTGATTTGGTCCCGGACAAACGGAGAGTTTTACGACGAGAGGCCATCAGCGGTTCCTGCTGCGGTCACAGCTGGGACTTTCCCCTCAACCATGCATGCAGTGTATGCAACGAATAGACTACTCCGAGCGAGCTCCGCACTAAGTAGTTAACTATCGGATGCTCAGCATTCATTTTTTAAACAAAAATTGGGAGCAGCACCCCTCAACCATGCATGCAGTGTATGCAACGAATAGACTACTCCGAGCGAGCTCCGCACTAAGTAGTTGACTATCGGATGCTCAGCATTCATTTTTTAAACAAAAATTGGGAGTAGCATGTATAAAAGTTTAAAAATAAAAGTTCAATAATTAATTAAAATTCTTGCCATTAATTAATACTAAGGCGACCACGTGAGTGCTCTTAATTTATTCAACATGGCCCTTCCACGGACTGGCTCGGATGTTGCTCAAGTTGTGGCAGAGTTTGAAGGTGAGAAGGCATGCTGTTGTTCGTGAACGCTTGCACAATGGTCACTTAAAAGTACACGAGCAATGGGTATCTGTTTGCAGGTAGCTTACACTCGCTACCGCGGAGACAGAGCACTGGCTCCTGAAACGACCATTTGACGATTCTACGGCTCCTTGTAACTGTATCCCTTCCTCTCCCCCACACTGTAGCCTTGCTGAGAGAACTCACGGCCGAACACGGCGGTGATAATTCGCCACAGTTGGCCGACCGAGCCCTGGGTCTTGTCAACAATGTCCCAGCGCTGGACTTCGAGTGCCGCGAGCACCGAACGGCGGCATTGCAGCTGCACACGACGGCAATCAACCTGTGGAACCTGGCGGTCGGGCTAAAGACGGCTGGGGTGGAGGGAGGTGACGGGGACGCGAACAGGTCAAAGACTTTGAACGCGCAATGTGAGTTGCGAAGGAAACCATTGCAGCTGCTGTCTGTGTGCGCGTGTGTGTTGGTTGACATGTTGAATGACACTGTGTTACAATCCACTCCATGCAGTGAGACATGTTTCGTGTAGTTTGGTGTTTCTAACCAGTCCACCAAACAACACAGAGTCATCACAGAAGAAGCTGTTAACAGTGAGTTTATGCACGAGATGTATACACGGGGATGCATGTGCTCACAGGGTGGGGCTGCATGTATGGTGAAGGTGCATGGACAGCAAGGGAGGTGTGTGTGTCTACATAATGTTATCTCTTAATTATTATTCCAGCTTGAGAACAGTTGGCAATCAACTCTTTATACATTCATATGATATTAGGTTGCTAACTTCTTTCAGAATTTTCTAGCAATTGTGGAATACTGTGTGGTAATGTGATGTGTGTTTTGTATTCTGTGCTGTATATGGTTAGATGGCTGTCAAGACGGGGAGGGCGTGGCTGGACTGTGACACACCCTCCATGGCTGGCACCTCACTGGCCCTAGCGCGTGATTGCTGGGACAAGCTTGCTCAGTCGTTTGGACCGAAGGCCCCCACTGGGGACATGCTGAGACAGCTATTCAAGATCCTCTGCTTTCAGGCAGAATCGGTGTGTGTGTGTGTGTGTGTGTGCGTGTGCGTGTGCGTGTGTGTGTGTGTGTGTGTGTGTGTGTGTGTGTGCGTGTGCGTGTGCATGAGCTGGAATTACAATATATAAATACTGGCGATCATGGCGATGCTACACCTTCACTCCCTCCACCTCATAGGCTGTTGGCCTGGACCAGGAGGAACGAGCAATAGAGTTTGTGCACGAGGCTCGCCAGTTGGTCTCCTCCCAGCTGGAGAAGGAGGGAGGTTACCTCTCCATGCTGTGCTATAACTTTGGCCTGGATGCCTTCCAGAAAGGGAGTTATGACAGCAGTGTTAGTTGGCTCAAGGAGAGCTACGAGCTGGGACAAGAGTGCCTTGAAGTGGGAGCAGTTAAGCAGGTAGGCATGTGTGCTTGTGTGTGTGTGCATGCATACGTATCATGTGCATGTGTGTGTGTGTGTGTGTGTGTGTGTGTGTGGTGTGCGCGCATGCGCGTGTGTGTGTATGGGTGTGTGTGCACATGTGTGTGTGTGCGTGCGCAAGCATATGTGTGCGCGTGTGCGTGTGTGTGTGCTTTTTTGCAGTGTGTGCGAATACTTCACAATGCAGTGTTGTTCTCTGCACTTCCTTCCCTGCAATCAGTCACGTACCCTGCGCCTTCTTGCCAATGCTTACCTTGAGTGGGACAGCACTGCCAACTGGCAGAAGGCTCTCAATGCAGTAGGTGTGTGGTGATGTGGGAAATGAAGGATTCTGGGAGGGAGGGAGAGGAGGGAGGGGTGGGAGGGAGATAGAGGGGGGACAGAGAAAAGAGGGATTTAGGGAGGGTGGAGGAACTAGAGCATTGGGAGTAGGTTCAATACTGTGTTCATGTGCTTCTGTCTTCTCTCTCCACTGTGTGTATGCACTACTGATGGTTGCAGGCCTTGCTAACTCAGTGAGTCCATGCACATATACATCATTGCAGACTATAAACAAGCACTCACACAGCCTAATCACCTCATCCTGCCTCCTCCCATCTCAGGAGCACTCCCACCCAACGGGGTTCTACCTCAAGTGTTATGTCTTACTGAGACACGACTCCAGTGACTCTCGGCTGAGGTCTGCTATGGAGGAGACACTTCACCATAGCAACCTCACCACTGAGCTAGCACTGGCTACAGTGGAGCTGTTTTCTAAGCACCAGCGGTGAGTGAGGTGTGTGCATGTGCACATGTGTGTGTGTGTGTGTGTGTGTGTGTGTGTGTGTGTGTGTGTGTGTGTGTGTGTGTGTGTGTGTGTGTGTGTGTGTGTGTGTGTGTGTGTGTGTGTGTGTGTGTGTGTGTGTGTGTGTGTGTGTGTGTGTGTGTGTGTGTGTGTGTGTGTGTGTGTGTGTGTGTGTGTGTGTGTGTGTGTGTGTGCGCGCGCATGTACTGTACTGCTCCCTGACTGCCTTCCCTCACAGCGTGGACCTTGCTCTGACTGGATTGCGGATGCTGGCTGGAGGGAGATTCAGAAACTCACCAGACATTGGCAAGCTCCAGCTTCTCCACCTGGTGCGTATGTGTGTACGTGATATACAGTATGGAACGATGCAATTAAGTATATTATAGGAAAGAGTGATTCTTTTCTAGTGTGTGTAGAAACAGTGCATTTAAACGGACATGAATGAATCTATGTGCTTGCGAACACAAATGCATGTTACGTACAGTAAGCAAAAGCACATCCACATGAAATTGCAGCACCTCTATCCCGCCCAGCTGCTCAGTTGCCTGGCAACCCCTAGTCTTGGCTCCTCCCACACTCACACATGCACAGGAAATTCTTCTGGAGCAGAAACATGTCCCCGAGGCAAGGGATGTTCTCGAGGATGTCATCGTCAGACACAACTCGGGTCTGCCGCTTGATGTGAACACGCGCAAGAGCTTCCACCTCATTCTTTGGGAGCAGGCAGCAGCAGCCATGGATGTAGGTTGTGTGTGTGGGGAGGGAAGGGTGGACACGGCACCTTAAAACTACAAATTATTTAACATGTACGAATTTAGGGAATTTTACAAGTAACACAAAAATCACTAAACTTGTAACTGCAATTTTTGTGTGCAGTTGAATTTTTTTATACACGAAAACTTGAAAATTGCTCAATGTAGTGCCTGCAAAATCTTGGACATTTTTAAAACACAAAATTCAATTAGTTACTGCTAAATTTGTAGTCTCTAAGTATACTCTGTCTACCCTACCAAATGCATTCACTCTTTCCTCATCTTGGCCGATCTTTATTCATCTTGCCACATTTTGCCTCAGTTTGCTTCATCTTGCTTCATCTTGCCTCATCTTGCCTCATCTTGCCTCATCTTCATTCATTTTGCTTCATCTTGCCTCATCTTCCTTCGTTTTGCTTAATCTTGCCTCATCTTGCCTCATCTTGCTTCATCTTGCTTCATCTTGCCTCATCTTGCTTCATCTTCCTTCATCTTGTCTCATCTTGCTTCATTTTGCTTCATCTTGCTTCATCTTGTTTCATCTTGCTTCATCTTGCTTCATTTTGCCTCATCTTGCTTCATCTTGCTTCATCTTACTTAATCTTGCCTCATCTTGCCTCATCTTGCTTCATCTCGCTTTATCTTGCTTCATCTTCCCTCATCTTGCCTCATCTTGCTTCATCTCGCTTTATCTTGCTTCATCTTCCCTCATCTTGCCTCATCTTGCCTCATCTTGATTCATTTTGCTTCATCTTGCCTCATCTTCCTTCGTTTTGCTTAATCTTGCCTCATCTTGCCTCATCTTGCTTCATCTTGCTTCATCTTGCCTCATCTTGCTTCATCTTCCTTCATCTTGTCTCATCTTGCTTCATTTTGCTTCATCTTGCTTCATCTTGTTTCATCTTGCTTCATCTTGCTTCATCTTGCTTCATCTTGCTTCATTTTGCCTCATCTTGCTTCATCTTGCTTCATCTTACTTAATCTTGCCTCATCTTGCCTCATCTTGCCTCATCTTGCTTCATCTCGCTTTATCTTGCTTCATCTTCCCTCATCTTGCCTCATCTTGCTTCACTTTGCTTCGTCTTGCTTCGTCTTGCTTCATCTCGCCTCAGCTTGCTTCATCTTGCCTCATCTTGCTTCATCTTGTCTCATCTTGCCTCATCTTGCTTCATCTTGTTTAATCTTGTCTCATCTTGCCTCATCAGCCTCATCTTGCCTCATTAAGCTTAATCTCGTCTCATCTTGCCTCATCTTTCTTAATCTTGCTTCATCTTGTCTCATCTTGCCTCATCTTGCTTCATCTTACTTCATCTTGCTTATTCTTGCCTCATCTTGTTTCTTCTTGCCTCATCTTGCTTAATCTTGCTTCATCTTGCCTCATCTTGCTTCATCTTGTCTCATCTTGCCTCATCTTGCTTAACCTTGCCTCATCTTGCTTCATCTTGTCTCATCTTGCCTCATCTTGCTCAATCTTGCCTCATCTTGCTTCATCTTGCCTCATCTTGCTTCATCTTGCTTTATCTTGCTTCATCTTCCCTCATCTTGCCTCATCTGGCTTCACTTTGCTTCATCTTGCTTCATCTTGCTTCATCTCGCCTCAGCTTGTCTCATCTTGCCTCATCTTGCTTCATCTTGTCTCATCTTGTCTCATCTTGCTTAATCTTGCTTAATCTTGCTTAATGTTGCCTCATCTTTCTTCATCTTTGTTAATCTTGTCTCATCTTGCCTCATCTTGCTTAATCTTGCTTAATCTTGTCTCATCTTGCCTTATCTTGCTTAATCTTGCTTCATCTTGCTTAATCTTGCCTCATTTTGCCTCATCTTGCTTAATCTTGTCTCATCTTGTTTCATCTTGCTTCATCTTGCTTAATCTTGTCTCATCTTGCCTCATCTTGCTTAATCTTGCTTCATCTTGCTTAATCTTGTCTCATCTTGCCTCATCTAGCTTCATCTTGCTTCATCTTGCCTCATCTTGCTTCATCTTCCTTCATCTTGTCTCATCTTGCTTCATTTTGCTTCATCTTTCTTCATCTTACTTAATCTTGCTTCATCTTGCTTAATCTTGTCTCATCTTGCCTCATCTTGCTTCATCTTGCTTCATCTTGCTTAATCTTGTTTAATCTTGCCTCATCTTGCCTCATCTTGCTTCATCTTGCCTCATATTGCTTAATCTTACCTCATCTTGCTTCATCTTGTCTCATCTCGCCTCATCTCGCCTCATCTTGCTTCATCTTGCTTAATCTTGCTTAATGTTGCCTCATCTTTCTTCATCTTTGTTAATCTTGTCTCATCTTGCCTCATCTTGCTTAATCTTGCTTAATCTTGTCTCATCTTGCCTCATCGTACTTTATCTTGCTTAATCTTGTCTCATCTTGCCTCATCTTGCTTCATCTTGCTTAATCTTGTGTCATCTTGCCTCATCTTGCTTCATCTTGCTTAATCTTGTTTAATCTTGCCTCATCTTGCCTCATCTTGCTTCATCTTGTCTCATATTGCCTCATATTGCTTAATCTTATCTCATCTTGCTTCATCTTGTCTCATCTTGCCTCATCTTGCTTAGTCTTGCTTAATCTTGCTTAATGTTGCCTCATCTTTCTTCATCTTTGTTAATCTTGTCTCATCTTGCCTCATCTTGCTTCATCTTGCTTTAATCTTGTTTAATCTTGCCTCATCTTGCCTCATCTTGCTTAGTCTTGCCTCATCTTGCCTCATCTTGCTTAATCTTGCTTAATTTTGTCTCATCTTGCCTCATCTTGCCACATCTTGCTTCATCTTGCTTAATCTTGCTTCATCTCTCCTCATCTTGACTCATCTTGCTTCATCTTGCTCAATCTTGTCTTATCTTGCCTCATCTTGATTCATCTTGCTTCATCTTGTCTCATCTTGCCTCATCTTGCCACATTTTGCTTCATCTTGCTTCATCTTGTCTCATCTTGTTTCATCTTGCTTCATCTTGCTTAATCTTGTTTAATCTTGCCTCATCTTGCCTAATCTTGCTTCATCTTGTCTCATTTTGCCTCATATTGCTTAATCTTACCTCATCTTGCTTAATCTTGTCTCATCTTGCTTCATCTTGTCTCATCTTGCCTCATATTGCTTAATCTTGCCTCATCTTGCTTAATCTTGTCTCATCTTGCTTCATCTTGTCTCATCTTGCCTCATATTGCTTAATCTTGCCTCATCGTGCTTCATCTCGTCTCATCTTACCTCATCTTGCTTCATCTTGTCTCATCTTGCCTCATCTTGCTTCATCTTGCTTAATCTGGTCTCATCTTGCCTCATCTTGCTTCATCTTGCTTAATCTTGTCTCATCTTGCCTCATCTTGTTTAGTCTTGCCTCATCTTGCCTCATCTTGCTTAATCTTGCTTAATTTTGTCTCATCTTGCCTCATCTTGTCACATCTTGCTTCATCTTGCTTAATCTTGCTTCATCTCTCCTCATCTTGTTTCATCTTTCTTCATCTTACTTAATCTTGCCTCATCTTGCCTCATCTTGCCTCATCTTGCCTCATCTTGCTTCATCTTGCTTCATCTTGTCTCATCTTGCCTCATCTTGCCACATCTTGCTTCATCTTGCTTCATCTTGTCTCATCTTGCCTCATCTTGCTTCATCTTGCTTAATCTTGTTTAATCTTGCCTCATCTTGCCTAATCTTGCTTCATCTTGTCTCATTTTGCCTCATATTGCTTAATCTTACCTCATCTTGCTTAATCTTGTCTCATCTTGCTTCATCTTGCTTCATCTTGTCTCATCTTGCCTCATATTGCTTAATCTTGCCTCATCGTGCTTCATCTCGTCTCATCTTACCTCATCTTGCTTCATCTTGTCTCATCTTGCCTCATCTTGCTTCATCTTGCTTAATCTGGTCTCATCTTGCCTCATCTTGCTTCATCTTGCTTAATCTTGTCTCATCTTGCCTCATCTTGCTTCATCTTGTCTCATCTTGCTTCATTTTGCTTCATCTTGCTTCATCTTGCTTCATCTTGCTTAATCTTGTTTAATCTTGTCTCATCTTGCCTAATCTTGCTTCATCTTGTCTCATCTTGCCTCATATTGCTTAATCTTACCTCATCTTGCTTAATCTTGTCTCATCTTGCCTCATCTTGCTTCATCTTGTCTCATCTTGCCTCATATTGCTTAATCTTACCTCATCTTGCTTCATCTTGTCTCATCTTGCCTCATCTTCCCTCATCTTGCTTAATCTTGTCTCATCTTGCCTCCTCTTGCTTAATTTTGCTTAATCTTGTCTCATCTTGCTTTATCTTGCTTAATCTTGTCTCATCTTGTCTCATCTTGCTTCATCTTGTTTAATCTTGTCTCATCTTGCCTAATCTTGCTTAATCTTGCCTCATCTTGCTTAATCTTGCCTCATCTTGCTTCATCTTGCTTCATCTTGTCTCATCTTGCTTTATCTTGCCTAATCTTGCCTCTTCTTGCTTAATATTGTCTCATCTTGTTTCATCTTGCTTCTTCTTGCTTAATCTTGTCTCATCTTGTCTCATCTAGCTTCATCTTGCTTAATCTTGCCTCATCTTGCTTCATCTTGCTTCATCTTGCTTCATCTTGCTTCATCTTGCTTCATCTCTCCTCATCTTGTTTCATCTTTCTTCATCTTACTTAATCTTGTCTCATCTTGTCTCATCTTGCCTCATCTTGCTTCATCTTGCTTATTCTTGCCTCATCTTGTTTCTTCTTGCCTTATCTTGCTTAATCTTGTCTCATCTTGCCTCATCTTGCCTCATCTTGCTTACTCTTCTCTCATCTTGTCTCATCTTGCTGAATCTTGTCTCATCTTGCCTTATCTTGCTTAATCTTGCTTCATCTTGCTTAATCTTGTCTCATCCTGTTTCATCTTGCTTCATCTTGCTTAATCTTGTCTCATCTTACCTCATCTTGCTTCATCTTGCTTCATCTTGCTTATTCTTGCCTCATCTTGTTTCTTCTTGCCTCATCTTGCTTAATCTTGTCTCATCTTGCCTCATCTTGCTTAATCTTGCTTAATCCTGCTTAATCTTGCCTCATCTTGCTTAATCTTGCATAATCTTGCTTAATCTAACCTCATCTTGCGTAATCTTGTCTCATCTTGCTTAATCTTGTCTCCTCTTGCCTCATCTTGCTTCATCTTGCTAAGACTTGTCTCATCTTGCCTCATCTTTCCTCATCTTACTTAATCTTGCTTAATCATGTCTCATCTTGCCTCATCTTGCCTCATCTTGCTTCATCTTGCTTCGTCTTGTCTCATCTTGCCTCATCTTGCCACATCTTGCCACATCTTGCTTCATCTTGCTTCATCTTGTCTCATCTTGCCTCATCTTGCTTCATCTTGCTTAATCTTGTTTAATCTTGCCTCATCTTGCCTAATCTTGCTTCATCTTGTCTCATTTTGCCTCATATTGCTTAATCTTACCTCATCTTGCTTAATCTTGTCTCATCTTGCTTCATCTTGCTTCATCTTGTCTCATCTTGCCTCATATTGCTTAATCTTGCCTCATCGTGCTTCATCTCGTCTCATCTTACCTCATCTTTCTTAATCTGGTCTCATCTTGCCTCATCTTGCTTCATTTTGCTTAATCTTGTCTCATCTTGCCTCATCTTACTTCATCTTGTCTCATCTTGCTTCATTTTGCTTCATCTTGCTTCATCTTGCTTCATCTTGCTTAATCTTGTCTCATCTTGCCTCCTCTTGCTTAATTTTGCTTAATCTTGTCTCATCTTGCTTTATCTTGCTTAATCTTGTCTCATCTTGTCTCATCTTGCTTCATCTTGTTTAATCTTGTCTCATCTTGCCTAATCTTGCTTAATCTTGCCTCATCTTGCTTAATCTTGCCTCATCTTGCTTCATCTTGCTTCATCTTGTCTCATCTTGCTTTATCTTGCCTAATCTTGCCTCTTCTTGCTTAATATTGTCTCATCTTGTTTCATCTTGCTTCTTCTTGCTTAATCTTGTCTCATCTTGTCTCATCTAGCTTCATCTTGCTTAATCTTGCCTCATCTTGCTTCATCTTGCTTCATCTTGCTTCATCTTGCTTCATCTTGCTTCATCTCTCCTCATCTTGTTTCATCTTTCTTCATCTTACTTAATCTTGTCTCATCTTGTCTCATCTTGCCTCATCTTGCTTCATCTTGCTTATTCTTGCCTCATCTTGTTTCTTCTTGCCTTATCTTGCTTAATCTTGTCTCATCTTGCCTCATCTTGCCTCATCTTGCTTACTCTTCTCTCATCTTGTCTCATCTTGCTGAATCTTGTCTCATCTTGCCTTATCTTGCTTAATCTTGCTTCATCTTGCTTAATCTTGTCTCATCCTGTTTCATCTTGCTTCATCTTGCTTAATCTTGTCTCATCTTACCTCATCTTGCTTCATCTTGCTTCATCTTGCTTATTCTTGCCTCATCTTGTTTCTTCTTGCCTCATCTTGCTTAATCTTGTCTCATCTTGCCTCATCTTGCTTAATCTTGCTTAATCCTGCTTAATCTTGCCTCATCTTGCTTAATCTTGCATAATCTTGCTTAATCTTACCTCATCTTGCGTAATCTTGTCTCATCTTGCTTAATCTTGTCTCCTCTTGCCTCATCTTGCTTCATCTTGCTAAGACTTGTCTCATCTTGCCTCATCTTTCCTCATCTTACTTAATCTTGCTTAATCATGTCTCATCTTGCCTCATCTTGCCTCATCTTGCTTCATCTTGCTTCGTCTTGTCTCATCTTGCCTCATCTTGCCACATCTTGCCACATCTTGCTTCATCTTGCTTCATCTTGTCTCATCTTGCCTCATCTTGCTTCATCTTGCTTAATCTTGTTTAATCTTGCCTCATCTTGCCTAATCTTGCTTCATCTTGTCTCATTTTGCCTCATATTGCTTAATCTTACCTCATCTTGCTTAATCTTGTCTCATCTTGCTTCATCTTGCTTCATCTTGTCTCATCTTGCCTCATATTGCTTAATCTTGCCTCATCGTGCTTCATCTCGTCTCATCTTACCTCATCTTTCTTAATCTGGTCTCATCTTGCCTCATCTTGCTTCATTTTGCTTAATCTTGTCTCATCTTGCCTCATCTTACTTCATCTTGTCTCATCTTGCTTCATTTTGCTTCATCTTGCTTCATCTTGCTTCATCTTGCTTAATCTTGTTTAATCTTGCCTCATATTGCTTAATCTTACCTCATCTTGCTTCATCTTGTCTCATCTTGCCTCATCTTGCTTCATCTTGTCTCATCTTGCCTCATATTGCTTAATCTTATCTCATTTTGCTTCATCTTGTCTCATCTTGCCTCATCTTGCTTCATCTTGCTTCATCTTGCTTAATATTTTTTCATCTTGCTTCATCTTGCTTAATCTTGTCTCATCTTGCCTTCTTTTACTTCATCTTGGTTAATCTTGCTTGATCTTGCTTAATTTTGTCTCATCTTGATTCATTTTGTCTCATCTTGCCTTAATCTTGCTTGATGTTGCCTCATCTAACTTCATCTTTGTTGATCTTGTCTCATCTTGCCTCATCTTGCTTCATCTTGCTTCATCTTGCTTAATCTTGTTTCATCTTGCTTCATCTTGCTTCATCTTGTCTCATCTTGCCTCATCTTGCTTCATCTTGCTTAATCTTGCCTCATCTTGCTTAATCTTGCCTCATCTTGCTTCATCTTGCTTCATCTTGTCTCATCTTGCTTTATCTTGCCTAATCTTGCCTCTTCTTGCTTAATATTGTCTCATCTTGTTTCATCTTTCTTCATCTTACTTAATCTTGTCTCATCTTGCCTCATCTTGCTTGATCTTGCTTGATCTTGCTTAATCTTGTCTCATCTTGCCTCATCATCTTGCTTCATCTTGCTTCATCTTGCTTATTCTTGCCTCATCTTGCCTCATCTTGCCTCATCATCTTGCTTCATCTTGCCTCATCTTGCTTAATCTTGTCTCATCTTGCCTCATCTTGCCTCATCTTGCCTCATCTTGTCTCATCTTGCTTCATCTTGCTTCATCTTGCCTCATCTATCTTCATCTTGCTGAATCTTGTCTCATCTTCCCTTATCTTGCTTAATCTTGCTTCATCTTGCTTAATCTTGCCTCATCTTGCCTCATCTTGCTTAATCTTGTCTCATCCTGTTTCATCTTGCTTCATCTTGCTTAATCTTGTCTCATCTTACCTCATCTTGCTTCATCTTGCTTCATCTTGCTTATTCTTGCCTCATCTTTTTTCTTCTTACCTCATCTTGCTTAATCTTGTCTCATCTTGCCTCATCTTGCTTAATCTTGCTTAATCCTGCTTAATCTTGCCTCATCTTGCTTAATCTTGCATAATCTTGCTTAATCTTACCTCATCTTGCGTAATCTTGTCTCATCTTGCTTAATCTTGTCTCCTCTTGCCTCATCTTGCTTCATCTTGCTTAATCTTGTCTCATCTTGCCTCATCTTTCCTCATCTTACTTAATCTTGCTTAATCTTTTCTCATCTTGCCTCATCTTGCCTCATCTTGCTTGATCTTGTCTCATCTTGCCTCATCTTGCTTCATCTTGCTTAATCTTGCTTAATCTTGCTTAATCTTGTTTAATCTTGCTAAATCTTGTCTCATCTCGCCTCATCTTGCTTCATCTTGCTTCATCTTGCTTAATCTTGCTTAATCTTGCATCATCTTGTTTCTTCTTGCCTCATCTTGCTTAATCTTGTCTCATCTTGCCTCATCTTGCCTCATCTTGCTAAATCTTGTATCATCTTGCTTAATCCTGCCTCATCTTGCCTCATCTTGCCTCATCTTGCTTTATCTTGCATAATCTTGTCTCATCTTGCCTCATCTTGCTTCATCTTGCTTCATCTTGCTTAATCTTGTTTCATCTTGCTTCATCTTGCTTCATCTTGTCTCATCTTGCCTCATCTTGCTTCATCTTGCTTAATCTTGCCTCATCTTGCTTAATCTTGCCTCATCTTGCTTCATCTTGCTTCATCTTGTCTCATCTTGCTTTATCTTGCCTAATCTTGCCTCTTCTTGCTTAATATTGTCTCATCTTGTTTCATCTTTCTTCATCTTACTTAATCTTGTCTCATCTTGCCTCATCTTGCTTGATCTTGCTTGATCTTGCTTAATCTTGTCTCATCTTGCCTCATCATCTTGCTTCATCTTGCTTCATCTTGCTTATTCTTGCCTCATCTTGCCTCATCTTGCCTCATCATCTTGCTTCATCTTGCCTCATCTTGCTTAATCTTGTCTCATCTTGCCTCATCTTGCCTCATCTTGCCTCATCTTGTCTCATCTTGCTTCATCTTGCTTCATCTTGCCTCATCTATCTTCATCTTGCTGAATCTTGTCTCATCTTCCCTTATCTTGCTTAATCTTGCTTCATCTTGCTTAATCTTGCCTCATCTTGCCTCATCTTGCTTAATCTTGTCTCATCCTGTTTCATCTTGCTTCATCTTGCTTAATCTTGTCTCATCTTACCTCATCTTGCTTCATCTTGCTTCATCTTGCTTATTCTTGCCTCATCTTTTTTCTTCTTACCTCATCTTGCTTAATCTTGTCTCATCTTGCCTCATCTTGCTTAATCTTGCTTAATCCTGCTTAATCTTGCCTCATCTTGCTTAATCTTGCATAATCTTGCTTAATCTTACCTCATCTTGCGTAATCTTGTCTCATCTTGCTTAATCTTGTCTCCTCTTGCCTCATCTTGCTTCATCTTGCTTAATCTTGTCTCATCTTGCCTCATCTTTCCTCATCTTACTTAATCTTGCTTAATCTTTTCTCATCTTGCCTCATCTTGCCTCATCTTGCTTGATCTTGTCTCATCTTGCCTCATCTTGCTTCATCTTGCTTAATCTTGCTTAATCTTGCTTAATCTTGTTTAATCTTGCTAAATCTTGTCTCATCTCGCCTCATCTTGCTTCATCTTGCTTCATCTTGCTTAATCTTGCTTAATCTTGCATCATCTTGTTTCTTCTTGCCTCATCTTGCTTAATCTTGTCTCATCTTGCCTCATCTTGCCTCATCTTGCTAAATCTTGTATCATCTTGCTTAATCCTGCCTCATCTTGCCTCATCTTGCCTCATCTTGCTTTATCTTGCATAATCTTGTCTCATCTTGCCTCATCTTGCTTCATCTTGCTAAATCTTGTCTCATCTTGCCTCATCTAGCTTCATCTTGCTTAATCTTGCCTCATCTTGCCTCATCTTGCTTCATCTTCCTTCATCTTGTCTAATCTTGCTTCAATTTGCTTCATCTTGCTTCATCTTGCTTCATCTTGCTTCATCTCTCCTCATCTTAATTGTTTCATCTTTCTTCATTTTACTTAATCTTGTCTCATCTTGCCTCATCTTGCTTCATCTTACTAAATCTTGTCTCATCTTGCCTCATCTTGCTTCATCTTACTTCATCTTGCTTAATCTTGTCTCATCTTGCCTCATCTTGCTTCATCTTGCTTCATCTTGCTTATTCTTGCCTCATCTTGTTTCTTCTTGCCTCATCTTGCTTAATCTTGTCTCATCTTGCCTCATCTTGCCTCATCTTGCTTACTCTTCTCTCATCTTGTCTCATCTTGCTTCATCTTGCTTCATCTTGCCTCATCTATCTTCATCTTGCTGAATCTTGTCTCATCTTGCCTTATCTTGCTTAATCTTGTCTCATCTTGCCTCATCTTGCCTCATCTGTCTTCATCTTGCCTCATCTTGCTTAATCTTTTCTCATCTTGCCTCATCTTGCTTCATCTTGCTTAATCTTGTCTCATTCTACCTCATCTTGCCTAATCTTGCTTAATCTTGTCTCATCTTGCCTCATCTTGCTTAATCTTGTCTCATCTTGCCTCATCTTGCCTCAACTGTCTTCATCTTGCCTCATCTTGCCTCAACTGTCTTCATCTTGCCTCATCTTGCTTAATCTTGTCTCATCTTGCCTCATCTTGCTTCATCTTGCTTAATCTTGTCTCATTTTGCCTCATCTTGCTTAATCTTGCTTAATCTTGTCTCATCTTGCCTCATCTTGCTTAATCTTGCTTAATCTTGTCTCATCTAGCTTCAGCTTGCTTAATCTCGCTTAATCTTGCTTAATCTTGCCTCATCTTTCTTAATCTTGTCTCATCTTGCTTCATCTTCCTTCATCTTGCTTAATCTTGCTTAATCTTGCTTAATCTTGCCTCATCTTGCTTTATCTCGTCTCATCTTGCCTCATCTGGCCTCATCTTTTTTCATCTTGCTTAATCTTGCCTGATCTCGCCTCATCTTGCTTAATCTTGCCTCATCTTGCCTCATCTTGCCTCATCTTGCCTCATCTTGCCTCATCTTGCTTAATCTTGCTTAATCTTGCTTAATCTTGCTTCATCTTGCTTCATCTTGCTTAATCTTGCTTAATCTTGCCTCATCTTGCTTTATCTTGTCTCATCTTGCCTCATCTGGCCTCATCTTGCCTCATCTTGCTTAATCTTGCCTCATCTTGCCTCATCTTGCTTCATCTTGCTTAATCTTGCCTCATCTTGCCTCATCTTGCTTCATCTTGCTTAATCTTGTCTCATCTTGCCTTATCTTGCCTCATCTTGCCTCATCTTGCCTCATCTTGCCTCATCTTGCCTCATCTTGCTTAATCTTGCTTAATCTTGCCTCATCTTGCCTCATCTTGCTTAATCTTGTCTCATCTTGCCTCATCTTGCCTCATCTTGCCTCATCTTGCCTCATCTTGCTTAATCTTGCTTAATCTTGCTTAATCTTGCCTCATCTTGCTTCATCTTGCTTAATCTTGTTTAATCTTGCCTCATCTTGCTTTATCTTGTCTCATCTTGCTTCATCTTGCTTAATCTTGCTTAATCTTGCCTCATCTTGCTTTATCTTGTCTCATCTTGCCTCATCTGGCCTCATCTTGCCTCATCTTTCTTAATCTTGTCTCATCTTTCCTCATCTTGCTTCATCTTGCTTAATCTTGCTTAATCTTGTCTCCTCTTGCCTCATCTTGCTTCATCTTGCTAAGACTTGTTTCATCTTGCCTCATCTTGCTTAATCTTGTTTCATCTTGCCTCATCTTGCCTCATCTTGCTTAATCTTGTCTCATCTTGCCTCGTCTTACTTCATATTCCTTAATCTTGTCTCATCTTGCTTCATCTTCCTTCATCTTGCTTAATCTTGCTTAATATTGCTTAATCTTGCCTCATTTTGCTTAATCTTGTCTCATCTTGCTTCATCTTGCTTAATCTTGCCTCATCTTGCTTAATCTTGCTTGATCTTGCTTAATCTTGCCTCATCTTGCTTCATCTTGCTTCATCTTGTCTAATCTTGCTTCATCTTGCTTTATCTTGTCAGATCTTCCTCATCTTGTCGCATCTTGCCTCATCTTGCCTCATCTTGCTTAATCTTGCATAATCTTGCCTCATCTTGCCTCATCTTGCCTCATCTTGCTTAATCTTGCTTAATCTTGCCTCATCTTGCCTCATCTTACTTCATCTTGCTAAATCTTACTTAATCTTGCCTCATCTTACTTCATCTTGCTTAATCTTGCTTAATCTTGCCTCATCTTGCTTAACCTTGTCTCATCTTGCCTCATCTTGCCTCATCTTGCTTCATCCTGCTTTATCTTGTCTCATCTTGCCTCATCTTGCTTCATCTTGCCTCATCTTGCTTCATCTTGCTTCATCTTGCCTAATCTTGCCTCATCTTGCCTCATCTTGCTTAATCTTGCTTAATCTTGTCTCATCTTTCCTCATCTTGCTTCATCTTGTTTAATCTTGCTTAATCTTGCCTCATCTTGCTTAATCTTGTCTCATCTTGCTTCATCTTGCTTAATCTTGCCTCATCTTGCTTAATCTTGCTTAATCTTGCTTAATCTTGCCTCATCTTGCTTCATCTTGCTTAATCTTGCTTAATCTTGCCTCATCTTGCTTTATCTTGTCAGATCTTGCCTCATCTTGTCTCATCTTGCCTCATCTTGCATAATCATGCCTCATCTTGCCTCATCTTGCCTCATCTTGCTTAATCTTGCTTAATCTTGCCTCATCTTGCCTCATCTTGCTTCATCTTGCTAAATCTTGCTTAATCTTGCCTCATCTTGCTTCATCTTGCTTAATCTTGCTTAACCTTGCCTCATCTTGCCTCATCTTGCCTCATCTTGCTTCATCTTGCTTAATCTTGCTTTATCTTGCCTCATCTTGCCTCATCTTGCTTCATCTTGCTAAGACTTGTCTCATCTTGCCTCATCTTGCTTAATCTTGTCTCATCTTGCCTCATCTTGCTTCATCTTGCTTCATCTTGCTTCATCTTACTTCATCTTGCTTAATCTTGCCTCATCTTGCTTAATCTTGCCTCATCCTACTTAATCTCGCTTAATCTTGCCTAATCTTGCCTCATCTTGCTTCATCTTGCTTAATCTTGCTTAATCTTGCCTCATCTTGCTTAATGTTGTTTCATCTTGCCTCATCTTGCGTAATCTTGTCTCATCTTGCCTCATCTTGCCTCATCTTGCCTCATCTTGCCTCATCTTGCTTAATCTCGCTTAATCTTGCTTAATCTTGCCTCATCTTTCTTAATCTTGTCTCATCTTGCTTCATCTTGCTTAATCTTGCCTAATCTTGCCTCATCTTACTTCATCTTGCTTAATCTTGCTTAATCTTGCCTCATCTTGCTTTATCTCGTCTCATCTTGCCTCATCTGGCCTCATCTTTTTTCATCTTGCTTAATCTTGCCTGATCTCGCCTCATCTTGCTTAATCTTGCCTCATCTTGCCTCATCTTGCCTCATCTGGCCTCATCTTGCCTCATCTTTCTTAATCTTGTCTCATCTTTCCTCATCTTGCTTCATCTTGCTTAATCTTGCTTAATCTTGTCTCCTCTTGCCTCATCTTGCTTCATCTTGCTTAATCTTGTCTCATCTTGTTTCATCTTGCCTCATCTCTCTTAATCTTGTCTCATCTTGCCTCAGCTTGCCTCATCTTGCTTAATCTTCTCTCACCTTGCCTCATCTTGCTTAATCTTGCTTAATCTTGTCTCATCTTGCCTCATCTTGCTTCATCTTACTTCATCTTGCTTATTCTTGCCTCATCTTGTTTCTTCTTGCCTCATCTTGCTTAATCTTGTCTGATCTTGTCTCATCTTGCTTCATCTTGCTTCATCTTGCCTCATCTATCTTCATCTTGCTGAATCTTGTCTCATCTTGCCTTATCTTGCTTAATCTTGTCTCATCTTGCCTCATCTTGCCTCATCTGTCTTCATCTTGCCTCATCTTGCTTAATCTTTTCTCATCTTGCCTCATCTTGCTTCATCTTGCTTAATCTTGTCTCATTCTACCTCATCTTGCCTAATCTTGCTTAATCTTGTCTCATCTTGCCTCATCTTGCTTAATCTTGTCTCATCTTGCCTCATCTTGCCTCAACTGTCTTCATCTTGCCTCATCTTGCCTCAACTGTCTTCATCTTGCCTCATCTTGCTTAATCTTGTCTCATCTTGCCTCATCTTGCTTCATCTTGCTTAATCTTGTCTCATTTTGCCTCATCTTGCCTAATCTTGCTTAATCTTGTCTCATCTTGCCTCATCTTGCTTAATCTTGCTTAATCTTGTCTCATCTAGCTTCAGCTTGCTTAATCTCGCTTAATCTTGCTTAATCTTGCCTCATCTTTCTTAATCTTGTCTCATCTTGCTTCATCTTGCTTAATCTTGCCTAATCTTGCCTCATCTTACTTCATCTTGCTTAATCTTGCTTAATCTTGCCTCATCTTGCTTTATCTCGTCTCATCTTGCCTCATCTGGCCTCATCTTTTTTCATCTTGCTTAATCTTGCCTGATCTCGCCTCATCTTGCTTAATCTTGCCTCATCTTGCCTCATCTTGCCTCATCTTGCCTCATCTTGCCTCATCTTGCTTAATCTTGCTTAATCTTGCTTAATCTTGCTTCATCTTGCTTCATCTTGCTTAATCTTGCTTAATCTTGCCTCATCTTGCTTCATCTTGCTAAGACTTGTCTCATCTTGCCTCATCTTGCTTAATCTTGTTTCATCTTGCCTCATCTTGCCTCATCTTGCTTAATCTTGTCTCATCTTGCCTCATCTTGCCTCATCTTGCTTCATCTTGCTTAATCTTGTCTCATCTTGCCTCATCTTGTCTCATCTTGCCTCATCTTGCCTCATCTTGCCTCATCTTGCCTCATCTTGCTTAATCTTGCTTAATCTTGCCTCATCTTGCCTCATCTTGCTTAATCTTGTCTCATCTTGCCTCATCTTGCCTCATCTTGCCTCATCTTGCCTCATCTTGCTTAATCTTGCTTAATCTTGCTTAATCTTGCCTCATCTTGCTTCATCTTGCTTAATCTTGTTTAATCTTGCCTCATCTTGCTTTATCTTGTCTCATCTTGCTTCATCTTGCTTAATCTTGCTTAATCTTGCCTCATCTTGCTTTATCTTGTCTCATCTTGCCTCATCTGGCCTCATCTTGCCTCATCTTTCTTAATCTTGTCTCATCTTTCCTCATCTTGCTTCATCTTGCTTTAATCTTGCTTAATCTTGTCTCCTCTTGCCTCATCTTGCTTCATCTTGCTTACACTTGTCTCATCTTGCCTCATCTTGCTTCATCTTGCTAAGACTTGTCTCATCTTGCCTCATCTTGCTTAATCTTGTTTCATCTTGCCTCATCTTGCCTCATCTTGCTTAATCTTGTCTCATCTTGCCTCGTCTTACTTCATATTCCTTAATCTTGTCTCATCTTGCTTCATCTTCCTTCATCTTGCTTAATCTTGCTTAATATTGCTTAATCTTGCCTCATCTTGCTTAATCTTGTCTCATCTTGCTTCATCTTGCTTAATCTTGCCTCATCTTGCTTAATCTTGCTTGATCTTGCTTAATCTTGCCTCATCTTGCTTCATCTTGCTTAATCTTGTCTAATCTTGCTTCATCTTGCTTTATCTTGTCAGATCTTCCTCATCTTGTCACATCTTGCCTCATCTTGCCTCATCTTGCTTAATCTTGCATAATCTTGCCTCATCTTGCCTCATCTTGCCTCATCTTGCTTAATCTTGCTTAATCTTGCCTCATCTTGCCTCATCTTGCCTCATCTTGCTTCATCTTGCCTCATCTTGCTTCATCTTGCTTCATCTTGCTTCATCTTGCCTCATCTTGCCTCATCTATTTTAATCTTGCTTAATCTTGTATCATCTTTCCTCATCTTGCTTCATCTTGTTTAATCTTGCTTAATCTTGCCTCATCTTGCTTAATCTTGTCTCATCTTGCTTCATCTTGCTTAATCTTGCCTCATCTTGCTTAATCTTGCTTAATCTTGCTTAATCTTGCCTCATCTTGCTTCATCTTGCTTAATCTTGCTTAATCTTGCCTCATCTTGCTTTATCTTGTCAGATCTTGCCTCATCTTGTCTCATCTTGCCTCATCTTGCATAATCATGCCTCATCTTGCCTCATCTTGCCTCATCTTGCTTAATCTTGCATAATCTTGCCTCATCTTGCCTCATCTTGCTTCATCTTGCTAAATCTTGCTTAATCTTGCCTCATCTTGCTTCATCTTGCTTAATCTTGCTTAATCTTGCCTCATCTTGCTTAACCTTGTCTCATCTTGCCTCATCTTGCCTCATCTTGCTTCATCTTGCTTAATCTTGCTTTATCTTGCCTCATCTTGCTTCATCTTGCTAAGACTGTTCTCATCTTGCCTCATCTTGCTTAATCTTGTTTCATCTTGCCTCATCTTGCCTCATCTTGCTTAATCTTGTCTCATCTTGCCTCATCTTGCTTCATCTTGCTTCATCTTGCTTCATCTTACTTCATCTTGCTTAATCTTGCCTCATCCTACTTAATCTCGCTTAATCTTGCCTAATCTTGCCTCATCTTGCTTCATCTTGCTTAATCTTGCTTAATCTTGCCTCATCTTGCTTAATGTTGTTTCATCTTGCCTCATCTTGCTTCATCTTGCTTAATCTTGTCTCATTTTGCCTCATCTTGCCTAATCTTGCTTAATCTTGTCTCCTCTTGCCTCATCTTCCTTAATCTTGCTTAATCTTGTCTCATCTAGCTTCAGCTTGCTTAATCTCGTTTAATCTTGCTTAATCTTGCCTCATCTTTCTTAATCTTGTCTCATCTTGCTTCATCTTGCTTAATCTTGCCTCATCCTACTTAATCTCGCTTCATCTTGCCTAATCTTGCCTCATCTTGCTTCATCTTTCTTAATCTTGCTTAATCTTGCCTCATCTCGCTTTATCTTGTCTCATCTTGCCTCATCTTGCCTCATCTTGCCTCATCTTGCTTAATCTTGCCTCATCTTGCCTCATCTTGCTTAATCTTGCCTCATCTAGCCTCTTCTTGCTTAATCTTGCTTAATCTTGCTTAATCTTGCCTCATCTTGCTTCATCTTGCTTAATCTTGCTTAATCTTGCCTCATCTTTCTTAACCTTGTCTCATCTTGCCTCATCTTGCCTCATCTTGCTTAATCTTGCCTCATCTTGCTTCATCTTGCTTAATCTTGTCTCATCTTGCCTCATCTTGCTTCATCTTGCTTAATCTTGCTTCATCTTGCCTCATCTTGCTTAATCTTGTCTCATCTTTCCTCATCTTGCTTCATCTTGCTTAATCTTGCTTAATCTTGTCTCATCTTTCCTCATCTTGCTTCATCTTGCTTAATCTTGCTTAATCTTGTCTCCTCTTGCCTCATCTTGCTTCATCTTGCTAAGACTTGTCTCATCTTGCCTCATCTTGCTTAATCTTGTTTCATCTTGCCTCATCTTGCCTCATCTTGCTTAATCTTGTCTCATCTTGCCTCATCTTGCTTCATATTCCTTAATCTTGTCTCATCTTGCTTCATCTTGCTTCATCTTGCTTCATCTTACTTCATCTTGCTTAATCTTGCCTCATCCTACTTAATCTCGCTTAATCTTGCCTAATCTTGCCTCATCTTGCTTCATCTTGCTTAATCTTGCTTAATCTTGCCTCATCTTGCTTAATGTTGTTTCATCTTGCCTCATCTTGCTTCATCTTGCTTAATCTTGTCTCATTTTGCCTCATCTTGCCTAATCTTGCTTAATCTTGTCTCCTCTTGCCTCATCTTCCTTAATCTTGCTTAATCTTGTCTCATCTAGCTTCAGCTTGCTTAATCTCGTTTAATCTTGCTTAATCTTGCCTCATCTTTCTTAATCTTGTCTCATCTTGCTTCATCTTGCTTAATCTTGCCTCATCCTACTTAATCTCGCTTCATCTTGCCTAATCTTGCCTCATCTTGCTTCATCTTTCTTAATCTTGCTTAATCTTGCCTCATCTCGCTTTATCTTGTCTCATCTTGCCTCATCTAGCCTCATCTTGCCTCATCTTGCTTAATCTTGCCTCATCTTGCCTCATCTTGCTTAATCTTGCCTCATCTAGCCTCTTCTTGCTTAATCTTGCTTAATCTTGCTTAATCTTGCCTCATCTTGCTTCATCTTGCTTAATCTTGCTTAATCTTGCCTCATCTTTCTTAACCTTGTCTCATCTTGCCTCATCTTGCCTCATCTTGCTTAATCTTGCCTCATCTTGCTTCATCTTGCTTAATCTTGTCTCATCTTGCCTCATCTTGCTTCATCTTGCTTAATCTTGCTTCATCTTGCCTCATCTTGCTTAATCTTGTCTCATCTTTCCTCATCTTGCTTCATCTTGCTTAATCTTGCTTAATCTTGTCTCATCTTTCCTCATCTTGCTTCATCTTGCTTAATCTTGCTTAATCTTGTCTCCTCTTGCCTCATCTTGCTTCATCTTGCTAAGACTTGTCTCATCTTGCCTCATCTTGCTTAATCTTGTTTCATCTTGCCTCATCTTGCCTCATCTTGCTTAATCTTGTCTCATCTTGCCTCATCTTGCTTCATATTCCTTAATCTTGTCTCATCTTGCTTCATCTTCCTTCATCTTGCTTAATCTTGCTTAATCTTGCCTCATCTTGCTTAATCTTGTCTCATCTTGCTTCATCTTGCTTAATCTTGCCTCATCTTGCTTAATCTTGCTTAATCCTACTTAATCTTGCTTCATCTTGCTTCATCTTGCTTAATCTTGCTTAATCTTGCCTCATCTTTCTTTATCTTGTCAGATCTTGCCTCATCTTGTCTCATCTTGCCTCATCTTGCATAATCTTGCCTCATCTTGCCTCATCTTGCCTCATCTTGCCTCATCTTGCTTAATCTTACTTAATCTTGCCTCATCTTCCCTCATCTTGCTTCATCTTGCTAAATCTTGCTTAATCTTGCCTCATCTTACTTCATCTTGCTTAATCTTGCTTAATCTTGCCTCATCTTGCTTCATCTTGCTTTATCTTGTCTCCTCTTGCCTCATCTTGCTTCATCTTGCTAAGACTTGTCTCATCTAGCCTCATCTTGCTTAATCTTGTTTCATCTTGCCTCATCTTGCCTCATCTTGCTTAATCTTGTCTCATCTTGCCTCGTCTTGCTTCATATTCCTTAATCTTGTCTCATCTTGCTTCATCTTCCTTCATCTTGCTTAATCTTGCTTAATATTGCTTAATCTTGCCTCATCTTGCTTAATCTTGTCTCATCTTGCTTCATCTTGCTTAATCTTGCCTCATCTTGCTTAATCTTGCTTAATCTTGCTTAATCTTGCCTCATCTTGCTAAATCTTGTATCATCTTGCTTAATCTTGCCTCATCTTGCCTCATCTTGCATAATCTTGTCTCATCTTGCCTCATCTTGCTTCATCTTGCTTAATCTTGCTTAATATTGCATCATCTTGTTTAATCTTGTCTCATCTTGCCTCATCTTGCTAAATCTTGTATCATCTTGCTTAATCTTGCCTCATCTTGCCTCATCTTTCCTCATCTTGCTTAATCTTGCTTAATCTTGCTTCATCTTGCTTCATCTTGCTTAATCTTGCTTAATCTTGCCTCATCTTGTCAGATCTTGCCTCATCTTGCCTCATCTTGCATAATCTTGCATAATCTTGCCTCATCTTGCCTCATCTTGCCTCATCTTGCCTCATCTTGCTTAATCTTGCTTAATCTTGCTTAATCTTGTCTCCTCTTGCCTCATCTTGCTTCATCTTGATTAATCTTGTTTCATCTTGCCTCATCTTGCCTCATCTTGCTTAATCTTGTCTCATCTTGCCTCGTCTTACTTCATATTCCTTAATCTTGTCTCATCTTGCTTCATCTTCCTTCATCTTGCTTAATTTTGCTTAATCTTGCCTCATCTTGCTTAATCTTGTCTCATCTTGCTTCATCTTGCATAATCTTGCCTCATCTTGCTTAATCTTGCTTGATCTTGCTTAATCTTGCCTCATCTTGCTTCATCTTGCTTAATCTTGCTTAATCTTGCCTCATCTTGCTTTATCTTGTCAGATCTTGCCTCATCTTGTCTCATCTTGCCTCATCTTGCATAATCTTGCCTCATCTTGCCTCATCTTGCCTCATCTTGCCTCATCTTGCTTAATCTTGCTTAATCTTGCCTCATCTTCCCTCATCTTGCTTCATCTTGCTTAATCTTGCTTAATCTTGCCTCATCTTACTTCATCTTGCTTAATCTTGCTTAATCTTGCCTCATCTTGCTTCATCTTGCTTTATCTTGTCTCCTCTTGCCTCATCTTGCTTCATCTTGCTTACACTTGTCTCATCTTGCCTCATCTTGCTTCATCTTGCTAAGACTTGTCTCATCTTGCCTCATCTTGCTTAATCTTGTTTCATCTTGCCTCATCTTGCCTCATCTTGCTTAATCTTGTCTCATCTTGCCTCGTCTTGCTTCATATTCCTTAATCTTGTCTCATCTTGCTTCATCTTCCTTCATCTTGCTTAATCTTGCTTAATATTGCTTAATCTTGCCTCATCTTGCTTAATCTTGTCTCATCTTGCTTCATCTTGCTTAATCTTGCCTCATCTTGCTTAATCTTGCCTCATCTTGCTTAATCTTGCTTAATCTTGCTTAATCTTGCCTCATCTTGCTAAATCTTGTATCATCTTGCTTAATCTTGCCTCATCTTGCCTCATCTTGCTTAATCTTGTCTCATCTTGCCTCATCTTGCTTCATCTTGCTTAATCTTGCTTAATATTGCATCATCTTGTTTCTTCTTGCCTCATCTTGCTTAATCTTGTCTCATCTTGCCTCATCTTGCTAAATCTTGTATCATCTTGCTTAATCTTGCCTCATCTTGCCTCATCTTGCCTCATCTTGCTTCATCTTGCTTAATCTTGCTTCATCTTGCTTCATCTTGCTTAATCTTGCCTCATCTTGTCAGATCTTGCCTCATCTTGCCTCATCTTGCCTCATCTTGCATAATCTTGCATAATCTTGCCTCATCTTGCCTCATCTTGCCTCATCTTGCCTCATCTTGCTTAATCTTGCTTAATCTTGCCTCATCTTGCCTCATCTTGCTTCATCTTGCTAAATCTTGCTTAATCTTGCCTCATCTTACTTCATCTTGCTTCATCTTGCTTCATCTTACTTCATCTTGCTTAATCTTGCCTCATCCTACTTAATCTCGCTTAATCTTGCCTAATCTTGCCTCATCTTGCTTCATCTTGCTTAATCTTGCTTAATCTTGCCTCATCTTGCTTAATGTTGTTTCATCTTGCCTCATCTTGCTTCATCTTGCTTAATCTTGTCTCATTTTGCCTCATCTTGCCTAATCTTGCTTAATCTTGTCTCCTCTTGCCTCATCTTCCTTAATCTTGCTTAATCTTGTCTCATCTAGCTTCAGCTTGCTTAATCTCGTTTAATCTTGCTTAATCTTGCCTCATCTTACTTCATCTTGCTTAATCTTGCTTAATCTTGCCTCATCTTGCTTCATCTTGCTTTATCTTGTGTCATCTTGCCTCATCTTGCTTCATCTTGCTTCATATTCCTTAATCTTGTCTCATCTTGCTTCATCTTTCTTCATCTTGCTTAATTTTGCTTAATCTTGCCTCATCTTGCTTAATCTTGTCTCATCTTGCTTCATCTTGCATAATCTTGCCTCATCTTGCTTAATCTTGCTTGATCTTGCTTAATCTTGCCTCATCTTGCTTCATCTTGCTTAATCTTGCTTAATCTTGCCTCATCTTGCTTTATCTTGTCAGATCTTGCCTCATCTTGTCTCATCTTGCCTCATCTTGCATAATCTTGCCTCATCTTGCCTCATCTTGCCTCATCTTGCCTCATCTTGCTTAATCTTGCTTAATCTTGCCTCATCTTCCCTCATCTTGCTTCATCTTGCTTAATCTTGCTTAATCTTGCCTCATCTTACTTCATCTTGCTTAATCTTGCTTAATCTATCCTCATCTTGCTTCATCTTGCTTTATCTTGTCTCCTCTTGCCTCATCTTGCTTCATCTTGCTTACACTTGTCTCATCTTGCCTCATCTTGCTTCATCTTGCTAAGACTTGTCTCATCTTGCCTCATCTTGCTTAATCTTGTTTCATCTTGCCTCATCTTGCCTCATCTTGCTTAATCTTGTCTCATCTTGCCTCGTCTTGCTTCATATTCCTTAATCTTGTCTCATCTTGCTTCATCTTCCTTCATCTTGCTTAATCTTGCTTAATATTGCTTAATCTTGCCTCATCTTGCTTAATCTTGTCTCATCTTGCTTAATCTTGCTTAATCTTGCCTCATCTTGCTAAATCTTGTATCATCTTGCTTAATCTTGCCTCATCTTGCCTCATCTTGCTTAATCTTGTCTCATCTTGCCTCATCTTGCTTCATCTTGCTTAATCTTGCTTAATATTGCATCATCTTGTTTCTTCTTGCCTCATCTTGCTTAATCTTGTCTCATCTTGCCTCATCTTGCTAAATCTTGTATCATCTTGCTTAATCTTGCCTCATCTTGCCTCATCTTGCCTCATCTTGCTTCATCTTGCTTAATCTTGCTTCATCTTGCTTCATCTTGCTTAATCTTGCCTCATCTTGTCAGATCTTGCCTCATCTTGCCTCATCTTGCCTCATCTTGCATAATCTTGCATAATCTTGCCTCATCTTGCCTCATCTTGCCTCATCTTGCTTAATCTTGCTTAATCTTGCCTCATCTTGCCTCATCTTGCTTCATCTTGCTAAATCTTGCTTAATCTTGCCTCATCTTACTTCATCTTGCTTAATCTTGCTTAATCTTGCCTCATCTTGCTTCATCTTGCTTTATCTTGTGTCATCTTGCCTCATCTTGCTTCATCTTGCTTAATCTTGCTTTATCTTGTCTCATCTTGCCTCATCTTGCTTCATCTTGCGTAACCTTGTCTCATCTTGCCTCATCTTGCTTCATCTTGCTTAATCTTGCCTCATCTTACACTACTAAAACTGGCCTGTTTTACCATTGAGTAATGCTGAACAAACTACTGGTAAAACTCTGGTTTGCTTTAGTTTACCTGGAATCTTCACCGGTGGTTGTACACACTGGTATGACATAGTAAACTGGAGTTGTTGTAAACCATGCATGGTAAAACAACAATGAATAATCTTACAGCCCACAGGAAATGAATATTCAATCTCATTATTCTTGTACTATAGGCTTCCTTATATAATCAGTTGCTATGTGTAGCTTCAATATAAAGTACTAATATTAAACTGGATACAGGGTATTATTACAAATATAAAGTAATAATAAAAATTACAATTGCAGGTAAACAAAATGTCTGACTGGACTGTGATTCACAAAACAACATATTGTATGCATATTGAAGTTCCAAAATTACAGAGATCAGTAACAGGAACAATGTTGCAAAGATAAAGACAGATGTGTTTACGTAGTTACAGTGTCATGTTGATCGCAGAATGAGTACATACATTGTTCCTTTTCGTGGTGAATTCTCTTCATTTATGCACATTGGCTCTACATAACAGTTAGAGGAAGAAAGGGAAATGGTGTAACAGCACAAGCTTCACCCAAATCCTAAAACCAATAAAAGTCCTGCATGCACCTGGCAAGTACATACCTTTGCACAGGCAGCTTGCCGCAGAGTTCTGTACACCCATCTACCAAAACCGCTGAGGTCACTTGCTTACCCAGCTCATAAGTGAAGAAATGCCTTCATCACAGCTCAGGTGCATCAAGCAGTGACAGTTTCACTGAGAAAAACAGTGCAATAAACCTTGTTAAACGACATGCAATCAAAATAACACTAAAACTAAGCACACATGGGGGGTTCGCACAACTGAACACTGGAATATCACAGAAACACACCTGCATACGTGCAGTAGAGATTGGTATGCTTACACAGCGTTGCTGTGCCTAATCAGACTGACTGGATTTGATCTGTTGCTGCAGGCAAAGAGAGTAAGCCATTCGAACGGTCATTGTAGCTGTATATCAGTTTGTCAGTTCAGTATTAAAGTTGCAATTCATATAAAGCAATTAGCTCTGGCTCTCGTACCTTCAAGTAGGCTAAGAAATTCTTGGTTTCCGTGCTAGACGTCTTGGATGATTGGTCGTGGAGGTGGAGCGACCTGCAGGTACATCACAGACCACAGCTACAAGACAAGCCATAATTAAAGACGGAACAAGACGTAAATCAACTCACATTGCAAAGTACTTTTCTATGAAGTGCCACTAACATGATTCTTCGTGCCATAGTTCAGAAATCTGCTGCCTTGAACGTCTCCACTTCGGGGCGTAAATATCGCGCGCATTCTGTGCATCAAATAATGACGTAGAAAAACGTCATCAGAATTAAAATGGCTTCCATTACGTATTGTACGAAGCACTAGGAGCCATTGCTCTGTCCTACCGCCGTTTGAGATGTACTATGGAATTCGAAAGGTTGGATGCAGATAATACCACCATATCAAGATGGATTTGGTACTTTTACAGCGTTTCATGTGCGGATACTAGTAGCTAAAATCGCTATGATGGGATTGCGAAATATGGATTTGAGTGATTATCTATGCAGAGGGAAATCCATGGCAACTTAGAATGGCTGTGCAAAGATGAAGACATTATCCTTGGGATGTATTGTCCAGAAGAGAAAACGTTCAGAAGAATATCTGTTATGTACAAAGCAGTAGGGTTGTAGGAATGTAGCTTACTAGCTGTTTAGCTAAATATCGCTACTATAGTAAGTGGTCCTGTCCACAGTTTATATTCTTCTGTCTCTGACTGCATTGCTTAGCCTGTGTTACAGTATATGCAGTATAAGCATAGTTGCGTTGTCAAGCTATGTAAAGTGAGTGTGCTCTTGGCCACCTCTCCCTGCATAGCTACTTCTGTATTGGCTGGTTAGCCTAGACATCACTGAGGCCAATTGCCTACTACTGCTATTATGAATTGCTCAACACAGTGTGTAGATATGTGCTTGAGAAAACTGTGCCCTTGTATATGCTGCTATGTATTGCAATGTTTTCTTGCCGTTTCAATAGACAAGTGCTCTTACACAATATGATAGCTATTGTTTTAATGTGACTCTAACTATAATCATCCTGTTTACTAATCGATCTTGTGAATGAAGAAGAGTGGGCACCATTTTTCTTATGATTGGTGCTACGGGTCGCCTGGCACTTTATGTGTACGGGGCTGATTGGGCACTGTTTATCACATGATTGGTGCTACGGGTTGCCTGGCACTTTATGTGTACGGGGCTGATTGGGCACTGTTTATCATATGATTGGTGCTACGGGTTGCCTGGCACTTTATGTGTATGGGGCTGATTGGGCACTGTCTATCTTATGATTGGTGCTACGGGTCGCCTGGCACTTTATGTGTACGGGGCTGATTGGGCACTGTTTTCTTATATTTGGTGCTACGGGTCGCCTGGCACTTTATGTGTACGGGGCTGATTGGGCACTGTTTATCTTATGATTGGTGCTACGGGTCACCTGGCACTTTGTGTACGGGGCTGATTGGGCACTGTTTTCTTATATTTGGTGCTACGGGTCGCCTGGCACTTTATGTGTACGGGGCTGATTGGGCACTGTTTTCTTATATTTGGTGCTACGGGTCGCCTGGCACTTTGTGTGTACGGGGCTGATTGGGCACTGTTCATCTTATGATTGGTGCTACGGGTCGCCTGGTACTTTATGTGTACAGGGCTGATTGGGCACTGTTTATCTTATGATTGGTGCTACGGGTCACCTGGCACTTTGTGTACGGGGCTGATTGGGCACTGTTTTCTTATATTTGGTGCTACGGGTCGCCTGGCACTTTATGTGTACGGGGCTGATTGGGCACTGTTTTCTTATATTTGGTGCTACAGGTCGCCTGGCACTTCGTGTGTACGGGGCTAATTGGGCACTGTTTATCTTATGATTGGTGCTACGGGTTGCTTCCTATCACAGATAGGGCTTTCAGTGATTGGATTCTATTACTCCCCTGTGATACTCTGTGGCATGGCTACACTGAGATGGTGACAAGATTATTGTGTTCAAGTAACATACACTTGACATACATAGCTAAGCAATTAGGTTTTGTTATTTTGCTATTTTCACCTTGTGCACAGGGTGGGGGAAGGGGGGATCTTACCTGATCATTTGTGTATGCTTCATCCTGCAGCCCTCAGTTCTAGCTACATGATGAGGAAAGACTGCCTTCCGATGTGCACCACCTCATTAATTTAGCTAGTACAGCTATAGTTGCATGAGATCAGCTACAAATAAGTATTATTTTATCCATAGTTAGTTTGGTGTCCTTTGAGTGTAGGATATTACAGAAGATCAAGCCAGCCACACAAGATAGATGGCAGCCATATTTGCTCCTCTTACATGTCCAAAATGGCCGGGTGATGCTCATGAATATTATTATTGTGGTGACAAAATGGTGTGAATACTATTAATATAATGATATTCATGCTCCTACTGGAATGTGCAGAGGAAACTGCCGTTTTACCTTGGGTAAAACATGCTCAAGGTAAACTATAAGTAAACTAGTGATGACACCTTGCGGTAAAACATGGTAAAACAGGCCACTTTTTGTAGTGTTACCTCAACATGCCTCATCTTGCATAATCTTGCCTCATCTTGCATAATCTTGCCTCATCTTGCTTAATCTTGCCTCATCTTTCCTCATCTTGCCGTATCTTGCTTAACCTTGTCTCATCTTGCTTAATCTTGCCTAATCTTGCTTAATCTTGTCTCATCTTGCCTCATCTTGCTTAATCTCTCCTCATCTTGCCTCATCTTACCTCATCTTGCCTCATCTTGCTTCATCTTGCTTCATCTTGCTTAATCTTGCTTCATCTTGCTTAATCTTGTCTCATCTTCTTTAATCTTGTCTCATCTTGCCTCATCTTACTTAATCTAGTCTCATCTTGCCTCATCTTGCCTCATCTTCCATAATCTTGCCTCATCTTGCCTCATCTTGCCTCATCTTGCTTCATCTTGCTAAATCTTGCATAATCTTGTCTCATCTTGCCTCATCTTGCCTCATCTCGCTTAATCTCTCCTTCTTGCCTCATCTCGCTTCATCTTGCTTCATCGTGCTTAATCTTGTCTCATCTTGCTTAATCTTGTCTCATCTTGCCTCATCTTACTTAATCTTGTCTCATCTTGCCTCATCTTGCCTCATCTTGCCTCATCTTGCTTAATCTTGCTTAATCTTGCATAATCTTGCATAATCTTGCTTCATCTTGCCTTATCTTGCTTAATCTCTCCTCATCTTGCTTCATCTTGCTTCATCTTGCTTCATCTTGCTTCATCTTGTCTCATCTTGCTTAATCTTGTCTCATCTTCTTTAGTCTTGTCTCATCTTGCCTCATCTTACTTAATCTTGTCTCATCTTGCTTATCTTGCCTCATCTTCCTTAATCTTGCCTCATCTTGCCTCATCTTGCTTAATCTTGTCTCATCTTGCTTCATCTTGCTTCATCTTGCCTCATCTTGCTTAATCTTGCTTGATCTTGCTTCATCTTGCTTCATCTTGCTTCATCTTGCTTAATCTTGCTTCATCTTGCTTTATCTTGTCAGATCTTGCCTCATCTTGTCTCATCTTGTCTCATCTTGCTTCATCTTGCTTCATCTTGCCTCATCTTGCTTAATCTTGCTTGATCTTGCTTCATCTTGCTTCATCTTGCTTCATCTTGCTTAATCTTGCTTCATCTTGCTTTATCTTGTCAGATCTTGCCTCATCTTGTCTCATCTTGCCTCATCTTGCATAATCTTGCCTCATCTTGCCTCATCTTGCCTCATCTTGCTTAATCTTGCATAATCTTGTCTCATCTTGCCTCATCTTGCTTCATCTTGCTAAATCTTACTTAATCTCCCTTAATCTTGCTTAATCTTGCCTCATCTTTCTTAATCTTGTCTCATCTTGCTTCATCTTGCTTAATCTTGCCTCATCCTACTTAATCTCGCTTAATCTTGCCTAATCTTGCCTCATCTTGCTTCATCTTGCCTAATCTTGCTTAATCTTGCCTCATCTTGCTTTATCTTGTCTCATCTTGCCTCATCTGGCCTCATCTTGCCTCATCTTGCTTAATCTTGCCTCATCTTGCCTCATCTTGCTTAATCTTGCCTCATCTTGCCTCATCTTGCTTAATCTTGCTTAATCTTGCTTAATCTTGCCTCATCTTGCTTCATCTTGCTTCATCTTGCTTAATCTTGCTTAATCTTGCTTAATCTTGCTTAATCTTGTCTCATCTAGCCTCATCTTGCCTCACCTTGCCTCATCTTGCCTCATCTTGCCTCATCTTGCTTAATCTTGCTTAATCTTGCCTCATCTTACTTCATCTTGCTTAATCTTGCTCTAATCTTGCCTCATCTTTCTTAACCTTGTCTCATCTTGCCTCATCTTGCTTAATCTTGCCTCATCTTGCTTAATCTTGCTTAATCTTGTCTCATTTTGCCTCATCTTGCCTCATCTTGCTTAATCTTGCTTCATATTGCCTCATCTTCCTTAATCTTGTCTCCTCTTGCCTCATCTTGCTTCATCTTGCTTAATCTTGCTTAATCTTGTCTCATCTTTCCTCATCTTGTTTCATCTTGCTTAATCTTGCTTCATCTTGTCTCATCTTGCTTAATCTTGTCTCATCTTGCGTCATCTTGCTTAATGTTGCCTCATCTTGCTTAATCTTGCTTAATCTTGCTTAATCTTCCCTCATCTTGCTTCATCTTGCTTAATCTTGCCTCATCTTGCTTTATCTTCTTAGATCTTGTCTCATCTTGTCTCATCTAGCCTCATCTTGCATAATCTTGCCTCATCTTGCCTCATCTTGCTTAATCTTGCTTAATCTTGCCTCATCTTGCCTCATCTTGCTTCATCTTGCTAAATCTTGCTTAATCTTGCCTCATCTTACTTCATCTTGCTTAATCTTGCTTAATCTTGCCTCATCTTGATTAACCTTCTCTCATCTTGCTTCATCTTGCTTAATCTTGCTTTATCTTGCCTCATCTTGCTTAATCTCTCCTCATCTTGCCTCATCTTACCTCATCTTGCCTCATCTCGCTTCATCTTGCTTCATCGTGCTTAATCTTGTCTCATCTTGCTTAATCTGTTCTCATCTTGCTTCGTCGTGCTTAATCTTGTCTCATCTTGCTTAATCTTTTCTCATCTTGCCTCATCTTACTTAATCTTGTCTCATCTTGCCTCATCTTGCCTCATCATCCTTAATCTTGCCTCATCTTGCCTCATCTTGCTTAATCTTGCTTAATCTTGCATAATCTTGCATAATCTTGCTTCATCTTGCCTCATCTTGCTTAATCTCTCCTCATCTTGCCTCATCTTGCTTCATCTTGCTTCATCTTGCTTCATCTTGTCTCATCTTGCTTAATCTTGTCTCATCTTCTTTAGTCTTGTCTCATCTTGCCTCATCTTCTTTACTCTTGCCTCATCTTGCCTCATCTTGCCTCATCTTGCTTAATCTTGTCTCATCTTGCTTCATCTTGCTTAATCTTGCCTCATCTTGCTTAATCTTGCTTGATCTTGCTTAATCTTGCCTCATCTTGCTTCATCTTGCTTTATCTTGTCAGATCTTGCCTCATCTTGTCTCATCTTGCCTCATCTTGCATAATCTTGCCTCATCTTGCATAATCTTGCCTCATCTTGTCTCATCTTGCCTCATCTTGCTTAATCTTGCTTAATCTTGCCTCATCTTGCCTCATCTTGCTTCATCTTGCTTAATCTTGCTTAATCTTGCCTCATCTTACTTCATCTTGCTTAATCTTGCTTAATCTTGCCTCATCTTGCTTAACCTTGTCTCATCTTGCCTCATCTTGCCTCATCTTGCTTCATCTTGCTTAATCTTGCTTTATCTTGCCTCATCTTGCCTCATCTTGCTTCATCTTGCTAAGACCTGTCTCATCTTGCCTCATCTTGCTTAATCTTGTTTCATCTTGCCTCATCTTGCCTCATCTTGCCTCATCTTGCTTAATTTTGTCTCATCTTGCCTCATCTTGCTTCATCTTGCTTCATCTTGCCTCATCTTGCTTCATCTTGCTTAATCTTGCTTAATCTTGCCTCATCTTGCTTAATCTTGTCTCATCTTTCCTCATCCTGCCTCATCTCGCCTCATCTTGCTTGATCTTGCCTCATCTTGCCTCATTTTGCTTAATCTTGCCTCATCTTGCCTCATCTTGCCTCATCTTGCTTAATCTTGCTTTATCTTGCTTAATCTTGCTTAATCTTGTCTCATCTTGCCTCATCTTGCTTTATCTTGTCAGATCTTGCCTCATCTTGTCTCATCTTGCCTCATCTTGCATAATCTTGCTTAATCTTGCTTAATCTTGCCTCATCTTGCCTCATCTTGCTTCATCTTGCTTAATCTTGCTTAATCTTGCCTCATCTTACTTCATCTTGCTTAATCTTGCTTAATCTTGCCTCATCTTGCTTAACCTTGTCTCATCTTGCCTCATCTTGCCTCATCTTGCTTCATCTTGCTTAATCTTGCTTTATCTTGCCTCATCTTGCCTCATCTTGCTTCATCTTGCTAAGACTTGTCTCATCTTGCCTCATCTTGCTTAATCTTGTTTCATCTTGCCTCATCTTGCCTCATCTTGCCTCATCTTGCTTAATTTTGTCTCATCTTGCCTCATCTTGCTTCATCTTGCTTCATCTTGCCTCATCTTGCTTCATCTTGCTTAATCTTGCTTAATCTTGCCTCATCTTGCTTAATCTTGTCTCATCTTTCCTCATCCTGCCTCATCTCGCCTCATCTTGCTTGATCTTGCCTCATCTTGCCTCATTTTGCTTAATCTTGCCTCATCTTGCCTCATCTTGCCTCATCTTGCTTAATCTTGCTTTATCTTGCTTAATCTTGCTTAATCTTGTCTCATCTTGCCTCATCTTGCCTCATCTTGCCTCATCTTGCTTAATCTTGCTTAATCTTGCCTCATCTTACTTCATCTTGCTTAATCTTGCTTAATCTTGCCTCATCTTTCTTAACATTGTCTCATCTTGCCTCATCTTGCCTCATCTTGCTTAATCTTGCCTCATATTGCTTCATCTTGCTTGATCTTGCTTCATCTTGCCTCATCTTGCCTCATCTTGTCTCATCTTGCTTCATCTTGCCTCATCTTGCTTAATCTTGCCTCATCTTACTTCATCTTGCTTAATCTTGCTCTAATCTTGCCTCATCTTTCTTAACCTTGTCTCATCTTGCCTCATCTTGCCTCATCTTGCTTAATCTTGCCTCATCTTGCTTCATCTTGCTTAATCTTGTCTCATCTTGCTTCATCTTGCTTCATCTTGCTTAATCTTGCTTCATCTTGCCTCATCTTGCTTAATCCGGTCTCATCTTGCCTCATCTTGCTTCATCTTGTTTAATCTTGCTTAATCTTGTCTCATCTTGCCTCATCTTGCTTCATCTTGCTTAATCTTGCTTAATCTTGTCTCCTCTTGCCTCATCTTGCTTCATCTTGCTTACACTTGTCTCATCTTGCCTCATCTTGCTTCATCTTTTTTAATCTTGCTTAATCTTGTCTCATCTTTCCTCATCTTGCTTCATCTTGCTTAATCTTGCTTAATCTTGTCTCCTCTTGCCTCATCTTGCTTCATCTTGCTTACACATGTCTCATCTTGCCTCATCTTGCTTCATCTTGCTTAATCTTGCTTCATCTTGCCTCATCTGGCTTAATCCGGTCTCATCTTGCCTCATCTTGCTTCATCTTGTTTAATCTTGCTTAATCTTGTCTCATCTTTCCTCATCTTGCTTCATCTTGCTTAATCTTGCTTAATCTTGTCTCCTCTTGCCTCATCTTGCTTCATCTTGCTTACACATGTCTCATCTTGCCTCATCTTGCTTAATCTTGCTTAATCTTGCTTAATCTTGCCTCATCTTATTTCATCTTGCTTAATCTTGCTCTAATCTTGCCTCATCTTTCTTAACCTTGTCTCATCTTGCCTCATCTTGCCTCATCTTGCTTAATCTTGCCTCATCTTGCTTCATCTTGCTTAATCTTGTCTCATCTTGCCTCATCTTGCTTCATCTTGCTTAATCTTGCTTCATCTTGCTTAATCTTGCTTAATCCGGTCTCATCTTGCCTCATCTTGCTTAATCTTGCTTAATCTTGCTTAATCTTGCCTCATCTTGCTTAATCTTGTCTCATCTTGCTTCATCTTGCTTAATCTTGCCTCATCTTGCTTAATCTTGCTTAATCTTGCTTAATCTTGCCTCATCTTGCCTCATCTTGCATAATCTTGCCTCATCTTGCCTCATCTTGCTTAATCTTGCTTAATCTTGCCTCATCCTACCTCATCTTGCTTCATCTTGCTAAATCTTGCTTAATCTTGCCTCATCTTACTTCATCTTGCTTAATCCTGCTTAATCTTGCCTCATCTTGCTTAACCTTGTCTCATCTTGCCTCATCTTGCCTCATCTTGCTTCATCTTGCTTTATCTTGTCTCATCTTGCCTCATCTTGCTTCATCTTGCTAAATCTTGCTTTATCTTGCCTCATCTTGCCTCATCTTGCTTCATCTTGCTAAGACTTGTCTCATCTTGCCTCATCTTGCTTAATCTTGTTTCATCTTGCCTCATCGTGCCTCATCTTGCTTAATCTTGTCTCATCTTGCCTCATCTTGCTTCATCTTGCTTCATCTTGCTTCATCTTACTTCATCTTGCTTAATCTTGCCTCATCCTACTTAACCTCGCTTAATCTTGCCTAATCTTGCCTCATCTTGCTTCATCTTGCTTAATCTTGCTTAATCTTGCCTCATCTTGCTTAATCTTTTCTCATCTTGCCTCATCTTGCTTCATCTTGCTTAATCTTGTCTCATTTTGCCTCATCTTGCCTAATCTTGCTTAATCTTGTCTCATCTTGCCTCATCTTACTTAATCTTGCTTAATCTTGTCTCATCTAGCTTCAGCTTGCTTAATCTCGTTTAATCTTACTTAATCTTGCCTCATCCTTTATAATCTTACAATCCCGCGCAAGTCACGCTCATGACTTAGCCTTCCCCCATTAATATTCACTCTTGTTGAAACCACAAGTGTTTCACTGGTGGCGGATACAAGAGTGACTAGTCATTCTGCATTCCATCAGTACGCCACACTGATGAGCCCCAATCAGGGCGAAACAGCTGTCTGTGGCTCTTCCATCTTTGTAGGATGACTAGTAATGGGGGAGGGCGATCACTGGTTGCCATCAATAGGGCTCCGGCCCCCCAGCCTCCTGAAACACTTCGGTGTAGAGGGCTGGTAGGCGTAATATCCAGTGATTAGCCTTTGTTCAACCTAGCCCGGCCTGGCCGTTGCAGTGGCTTACTGCAATGAACCGACCTCTCAACAATCTTGTCTCATCTTGCTTCATCTTGCTTAATCTTGCCTCATCCTACTTAATCTCGCTTAATCTTGCCTAATCTTGCCTCATCTTCCTTCATTTTGCTTAATCTTGCTTAATCTTGCCTCATCTTGCTTTATCTTGTCTCATCTTGCCTCATCTGGCCTCATCTTGCCTCATCTTGCTTAATCTTGCCTCATCTTGCCTCATCTTGCCTCATCTTGCTTAATCTTGCCTCATCTTGCTTCATCTTGCTTAATCTTGTCTCATCTTGCCTCATCTTGCTTCATCTTGCTTAATCTTGCTTCATCTTGCCTCATCTTGCTTAATCTCTCCTCATCTTGCCTCATCTTGCTTAATCTTGCTTAATCTTGCTTAATCTTGTCTCATCTTTCCTCATCTTGCTTCATCTTGCTTAATCTTGCTTAATCTTGTCTCCTCTTGCCTCATCTTGCTTCATCTTGCTTACACTTGTCTCATCTTGCCTCATCTTGCTTCATCTTGCTAAGACTTGTCTCATCTTGCCTCATCTTGCTTAATCTTGTTTCATCTTGCCTCATCTTGCCTCATCTTGCTTAATCTTGTCTCATCTTGCCTCGTCTTGCTTCATATTCCTTAATCTTGTCTCATCTTCCTTCATCTTGCTTAATCTTGCTTAATATTGCTTAATCTTGCCTCATCTTGCTTAATCTTGTCTCATCTTGCTTGATCTTGCTTAATCTTGCCTCATCTTGCTTAATCTTGCTTAATCTTGCTTAATCTTGCTTCATCTTGTCTCATCTTGCTTCATCTTGCTTAATCTTGCCTCATCTCGCTTAATCTTGCTTAATCTTGCTTCATCTTGCTTCATCTTGCTTCATCTTGTTTAATCTTGCTTAATCTTGCCTCATCTTGCTTTATCTTGTCAGATCTTGCCTCATCTTGTCTCATCTTGCCTCATCTTGCATAATCTTGCCTCATCTTGCCTCATCTTGCCTCATCTTGCTTAATCTTGCTTAATCTTGCCTCATCTTGCCTCATCTTGCTTCATCTTGCTAAATCTTGCTTAATCTTGCTTCATCTTGCTTCATCTTGTTTAATCTTGCTTAATCTTGCCTCATCTTGCTTTATCTTGTCAGATCTTGCCTCATCTTGTCTCATCTTGCCTCATCTTGCATAATCTTGCCTCATCTTGCCTCATCTTGCCTCATCTTGCCTCATCTTGCTTAATCTTGCTTAATCTTGCCTCATCTTGCCTCATCTTGCTTCATCTTGCTAAATCTTGCTTAATCTTGCCTCATCTTACTTCATCTTGCTTAATCTTGCTTAATCTTGCCTCATCTTGCTTAACCTTGTCTCATCTTGCCTCATCTTGCCTCATCTTGCTTCATCTTGCTTCATCTTGTCTCATCTTACCTCATCTTGATTAATCTTGCCTCATCTTGCCTCATCTTGCTTCATCTTGCTAAATCTTGCTTAATCTTGCCTCATCTTACTTCATCTTGCTTAATCTTGCTTAATCTTGCCTCATCTTGCTTAACCTTGTCTCATCTTGCCTCATCTTGCCTCATCTTGCTTCATCTTGCTTTATCTTGTCTCATCTTGCCTCATCTTGCTTCATCTTGCTAAATCTTGCTTTATCTTGTCTCATCTTGCCTCATCTTGCTTCATCTTGCTTAACCTTGTCTCATCTTGCCTCATCTTGCTTCATCTTGCTTAATCCTGCCTCAACTTGCCTCATCTTGCATAATCTTGTCTCATCTTGCCTCATCTTGCCTCATCTTGCCTCATCTTGCTGCATCTTCCCTAACCTTGTCTCATCTTGCTTAATCTTGCTTAATCTTGCTTAATCTTGTCTCATCTCGCCTCATCTTGCTTAATCTCTCCTCATCTTGCCTCAACTTACCTCATCTTGCCTCATCTTGCTTCATCTTGCTTCATCTTGCTTAATCTTGCTTCATCTTGCTTAATCTTGTCTCATCTTCTTTAATCTTGTCTCATCTTGCCTCATCTTTCTTAATCTAGTCTCATCTTTCCTAATCTTGCCTCATCTTCCTTAATCTTGCCTCAACTTCCTTAATCTTGCCTCATCTTGCCTCATCTTGCTTCATCTTGCTTCATCTTGCTTTATCTTGTCTCATCTTGCCTCATCTTGCTTCATCTAGCTAAATCTTGCTTAATCTTGCCTCATCTTGCTTCATCTTGCTTAATCTTGCTTAATCTTGCCTCATCTTGCTTAACCTTGTCTCATCTTGCCTCATCTTGCCTCATCTTGCTTCATCTTGCTTTATCTTGTCTCATCTTGCCTCATCTTGCTTCATCTTGCTTAATCTTGCTTTATCTTGTCTCATCTTGCCTCATCTTGCCTCATCTTGCTTAATCTTGTCTCATCTTGCCTCATCTTGCTTAATCTTGCCTCATCTTGCCTCAACTTGCCTCATCTTGCATAATCTTGTCTCATCTTGCATAATCTTGCCTCATCTTGCTTAATCTTGCCTCATTTTGCCTCATCTTGCCGCATCTTGCTTAACCTTGTCTCATCTTGCTCAATCTTGATTAATCTTGCTTAATCTTGTCTCATCTTGCCTCATCTTGCTTAATCTCTCCTCATCTTGCCTCATCTTACCTCATCTTGCCTCATCTTGCTTCATCTTGCTTCATCTTGCTTAATCTTGTCTCATCTTCTTTAATCTTGTCTCATCTTGCCTCATCTTACTTAATCTAGTCTCATCTTGCATAATCTTGCCTCATCTTGCCTCATCTTGCCTCATCTCGCTTAATCTCTCCTCATCTTGCCTCATCTTACCTCATCTTGCCTCATCTCGCTTCATCTTGCTTCATCATGCTTAATCTTGTCTCATCTTGCTTAATCTTGTCTCATCTTGCCTCATCTTACTTAATCTAGTCTCATCTTGCCTCATCTTGCCTCATCTTCCTTAATCTTGCCTCATCTTGCCTCATCTTGCTTAATCTTGCTTAATCTTGCATAATCTTGCATAATCTTGCTTCATCTTGCCTCATCTTGCTTAATCTCTCCTCATCTTGCCTCATCTTGCTTCATCTTGCTTCATCTTGCTTCATCTTGTCTCATCTTCTTTAGTCTTGTCTCATCTTGCCTCATCTTACTTAATCTTGTCTCATCTTGCTCATCTTGCCTCATCTTCCTTAATCTTGCCTCATCTTGCCTCATCTTGCCTCATCTTGCTTAATCTTGCTTAATCTTGCGTAAACTTGCTTAATCTTGTCTCATCTTGCCTCATCTTGCTTCATCTTGCTTAATCTTGCTTCATCTTGCTTAATCTTGTCTCATCTTGCCTCATCTTGCTTCATCTTGCTTCATCTTGCTTAATCTTGTCTCGTCTTGCCTCATCTTGCTTCATCTTGCTTAATCTTGTCTCATCTTGCCTCATCTTGCTTCATCTTTCTTAATCTTGCTCAATCTTGTCTCATCTTGCCTCATCTTGCTTCATCTTACCTCATCTTGCCTCATATTGCCTCAACTTGCTGCATTTTCCTTAATCTTGTCTCATCTTGCTTCATCTTGCTTTATATTGCCTAATCTTGCTTAATCTTGCTTAATCTTGCCTCATCTTGCTTTATCTTGTCTCATCTTGCTTCATCTTGCTTCATCTTGCCTCATCTTGCTTAATCTTGTCTCATCTTGCCTCATCTTGCCTCATCTTGCCTGATCTTGCTTAATCTTGCCTCATCTTGCCTCATCTTGCTTCATCTTGCCTCATCTTGCTTCATCTTGCTTAATCTTGCTTAATCTTGCCTCATCTCGCTTTATCTTGTCTCATCTTGCCTCATCTAGCCTCATCTTGCCTCATCTTGCTTAATCTTGCCTCATCTTGCCTCATCTTGCTTAATCTTGCCTCATCTAGCCTCTTCTTGCTTAATCTTGCTTAATCTTGCTTAATCTTGCCTCATCTTGCTTCATCTTGCTTATTCTTGCTTAATCTTGCCTCATCTTTCTTAACCTTGTCTCATCTTGCCTCATCTTGCCTCATCTTGCTTAATCTTATCTCATCTTTCCTCGTCTTGCTTAATCTGGTCTCATCTTGCCTCATCTTGCTTCATCTTGCCTCATCTTGCCTCATATAGCCTCATCTTGCCTCATCTTTCTTAATCTGGCTTAATCTTGTCTCATATTGTTTCATCTTGTCTCTTCTTGCCTCATCTTGCCTCATCTTGCCTCATCCTTCATCATCTTGCTTCATCTTTCTTAATCTTGTCTCATCTTGCCTCATCTTGCTTCATCTTGCTTACACTTGTCTCATCTTGCCTCATCTTACTTAATCTTGCCTCATCTTACCTCATCTTGCCTCATTTGCTTCATCTTGCCTCATCTTGCTTAATTAATCTTGTCTCATCTTGCCTCATCTTGCTTCATCTTGCTTAATCTTGTCTCATCTTGCCTCATCTTGCCTCATCTTGCTTAATCTTGTCTCATCTTGCCTCATCTTGCTTCATCTTCCTAAATCTTGTATCATCTTGTTTCATCTTGCTTAATCTTGCTTGATCTTGCTTAATCTTGCCTCATCTTGCTTCATCTTGCTTAATCTTGCTTAATCTTGCCTCATCTTGCTTTATTTTGTCTCATCTTGCCTCATCTGGCCTCATCTGGCCTCATCTTGCCTTATCTTGCTTAATCTTGCCTCATCTTGCCTCTTCTTGCCTCGTCTTGCCTCATCTTGCTTCTTTCTTAATCTTGCTTCATCTTGTCTCATCTTGCCCCATTTTGCTTCATCTTGCTTACACTTTTCTCATCTTGCCTCATCTTGCTTAATCTTTCTTTATTTTGTCTCATCTTGCCTCATCTTGCCTCAACTTGCCTCATCTTGCATAATCTTGTCTCATCTTGCCTCATCTTGTTTCATCTTCCCTCATCTTGCTTAATCTTGCCTCATCTTGCCTCATCTTTCCTCATCTTGCTTAACCTTGTCTCATTTTGCCTCATCCTGCTTCATCTTTCTTAATTTTGCTTAATCTCGTCTCATCTGGCCTCATTTTGCTTCATCTTGCTTACACTTTTCTCATCTTGCCTCATCTTGCTTAATTTTGCTTTATCTTGTCTCATCTTGCCTGATCTTGCCTCATCTTACTAAATCTTGCCTCATCTTACCTCATCTTGCCTCATCTTGCCTCATCTTGCTTCATCTTGCTTCATCTTGCTTAATCTTGTCTCGTCTTGCCTCATCTTGCTTCATCTTGCTTAATCTTGTCTCATCTTGCCTCATCTTGCTTCATCTTGCTTAATCTTGCTTAATCTTGTCTCATCTTGCCTCATCTTGCTTCATCTTGCTTAATCTTGCTTAATCTTGTCTCATCTTCCCTCATCTTGCTTCATCTTGCTTCATCTTGCTTAATCTTGTCTCATCTTGCCTCATCTGTCTTCATCTTGCCTCATCTTGCTTAATCTTGTCTCATCTTGCCTCATCTTGCTTCATCTTGCTTAATCTTGTGTCATCTTGCCTCATCTTGCTTCATCTTGCTTCATCTTGCTTCGTCTTGCCTCATCTTGCTTAATCTTGTCTCATCTTGCCTCATCTTGCTTCATCTTGTTTAATCTTGTGTCATCTTGCCTCATCTTGCCTCATCTTGCCTCATCATGCCTCATCTTGCGTACTCTCGTCTCATCTTGCCTCATCTTTCTTAATCTTGCTTAATCTAGTCTCATCTTGCCTCATCTTGTTTAATCTTGTCTCATCCTGCTTGATCTTGCTTAATTTTGTTAATCTTGCCTCGTCTTGCTTCATCTTGCTTAATCTTGTCTCATCTTGCCTCTCATCTTACTTCATCTTGCTTTATCTTGCTAAATCTTGCTTCATCTTGTCTCATCTTGCTTCATCTTGCCTAATCTTGCTTCATCTTGCCTCATCTTGCTTCATCTTGCTTGATCTTGTCTCATCTTGCCTCATCTTGCTTCTTCTTGCTTCATCTTGCTTCATCTTGCTTGATCTTGCTTAATCTTGTCTCATCTTGCCTCATCTCTCTTAATCTTGCCTCATCTTGCCTAATCTTGCCTCATCTTGCCTCATCTTGCCTCATCTTGCTTCATCTTGCTTCATCTTACTTCATCTTGTCTCATCTTTCCTCATCTTGCTTCATCTTGCTTATTCTTGCTTCATCTTGCCTCATCTTGCTTAATCTTGCTTAATCTAGTCTCATCTTGCCTCTTTTTGCTTAATCTTGCCTCATCTTGCCTCATCTTTCCTCATCTTGCCTCATCTTGCTTCATCTTGCTTCATCTTACTTCATCTTGCCTCATCTTGCTTAATCTTGCTTAATCTTGTCTCATCTTGCCTCTTTTTGCTTAATCTTGCCTCATCTTGCCTCATCTTGCCTCATCTTGCCTCATCTTGCTTCATCTTGCTTGATCTTGCTTGATCTTGCTTAATCTTGTCTCATCTTGCCTCATCTCTCTTAATCTTGCCTCATCTTGCCTAATCTTGCCTCATCTTGCCTCATCTTGCTTCATCTTGCTTCATCTTGCTTCATCTTACTTCATCTTACTTCATCTTGTCTCATCTTGCCTCATCTTGCTTCATCTTGCTTATTCTTGCTTCATCTTGCCTCATCTTGCTTAATCTTGCTTAATCTTGTCTCATCTTGCCTCTTTTTGCTTAATCTTGCCTCATCTTGCCTCATCTTGCCTCATCTTGCCTCATCTTGCCTCATCTTGCTTCATCTTGCTTCATCTTACTTCATCTTACTTCATCTTGTCTCATCTTGCCTCATCTTGCTTAATCTTGCTTATTCTTGTCTCATCTTGCCTCATTTTGCTTAATCTTGCCTCATCTTGCCTCATCTTGCCTCGTCTTGCTTCATCTTGTTTCATCTTACTTAATCTTGTCTCATCTTGCCTCATTTTGCTTCGTCTTGCTTCATCTTGCTTCATCTTGCTTCATCTCTCTTAATCTTGCTTAATCTTGTCTCATCGTACCTCATCTTGCTTCGTCTTGCTTCATCTTGTCTCATCCTGCCTCATCTTGCTTCATCTTCCTTCATCTTGCTTAATCTTGTCTCATCGTACCTCATCTTGCTTCATCTTGCTTCATCATGCTTCATCTTGCTTCATCTTGCTTAATCTTGTCTAATCTTGTTTCATCTTGCCTCATCTATCTTAATCTTGTCTCATCTTGCCTCATCTTGATTAATCTTGTCTCATCTTACCTCATCTTGCTTCATCTTCCTTCATCTTGCTTAATCTTGTCTCATCGTACCTCATCTTGCTTAATGTTGCTTAATCTTGTACCATCTTGCCTCATCTATCTTAATCTTGTCTCATCTTGCCTCATCTTGCTTAATCTTGTCTCATCTTGCCTCATCTTGCTTAATCTTGCCTCATCTTGCCTCATCTTGCCTCATCTTGTCTCATTTTGCCTCATCTTGCTTCATCTTGCTTCATCTTGCTTCGTCTTGCTTCGTCTTGTTTAATCTTGTCTCATCTTGCCTCATCTGTCTTCCTCTTGCTTAATCTAGTCTCATCCTGCCTCATCTTGCTTAATCTTGTCTCATCTTGTCTCATCTTACCTCATCATGCTTAATCTTGCTTAATCTTGTACAATCTTACCTCATCTTGCTTCATCTTGCTTAATCTTGTCTCATCTTGCCTCATCTTGCTTCATCTTGCTTAATCTTGTCTCATCTTGTTTCATCTTGCCTCATCTTGCTTAATCTTGTCTCATCTTGCTTCATCTTGCCTCATCTATCTTAATCTTGTCTCATCTTGCCTCATCTTGCTTAATCTTGTCTCATCTTCCTCATCTTGCTTTATCTTGTCTCATCTTGCCTCATCTTGCTTAATCTTGCCTAACCTTGCCTCATCTTGCCTCATCTTGCCTCATCTTGCCTCATCTTGCCTCATCTTGCTTCATCTTGTTTCATCTTACTTAATTTTGTCTCATCTTGCCTCATCTTGCTTCATCTTGCTTCATCTTTCTTCGTCTTGCTTCATCTTGTTTAATCTTGTCTCATCTTGCCTCATCTTGCTTAATCTTGCCTCATCTTGCCTCATCTTGCCTCATCTTGTCTCATTTTGCCTCATCTTGCTTCATCTTGCTTCATCTTGCTTCGTCTTGCTTCGTCTTGTTTAATCTTGTCTCATCTTGCCTCATCTGTCTTCCTCTTGCTTAATCTAGTCTCATCCTGCCTCATCTTGCTTAATCTTGTCTCATCTTGTCTCATCTTACCTCATCATGCTTAATCTTGCTTAATCTTGTACAATCTTACCTCATCTTGCTTCATCTTGCTTAATCTTGTCTCATCTTGCCTCATCTTGCTTCATCTTGCTTAATCTTGTCTCATCTTGTTTCATCTTGCCTCATCTTGCTTAATCTTGTCTCATCTTGCTTCATCTTGCCTCATCTATCTTAATCTTGTCTCATCTTGCCTCATCTTGCTTAATCTTGTCTCATCTTCCTCATCTTGCTTTATCTTGTCTCATCTTGCCTCATCTTGCTTAATCTTGCCTAACCTTGCCTCATCTTGCCTCATCTTGCCTCATCTTGCCTCATCTTGCCTCATCTTGCTTCATCTTGTTTCATCTTACTTAATTTTGTCTCATCTTGCCTCATCTTGCTTCATCTTGCTTCATCTTTCTTCATCTTGCTTCATCTTGTTTAATCTTGTCTCATCTTGCCTCATTTGTCTTCCTCTTGCTTAATCTTGTCTCATCCTGCCTCATCTTGCTTAATCCTGTCTCGTCTTGCTTAATCTTGTCTCATCTTGTCTCATCTTACCTCATCTTGCTTCATCTTGCTTAATCTTGTACAATCTTGCCTCATCTTGCTTCATCTTGCTTAATCTTGTCTCATCTTGCCTCATCTTGCTTCATCTTGCTTCATCTTGCTTAATCCTGTCTAATCTTGTTTCATCTTGCTTCATCTATCTTAATCTTGTCTCATCTTGCCTCATCTTGCTTAATCTTGTCTCATCTTGCCTCATCTTGCTTAATCTTGCCTCATCTTGCCTCATCTTGCTTCATCTTGCTTCATCTTGCTTCATCTTGCTTCATCTTGCTTAATGTTGTCTCATCTTGCTTAATGTTGTCTCATCTTGCCTCATCTTGCTTGATCTTGCCTCATCTTGCCTCATCTTGCTTCATCTTGCCTCATCTTGCCTCATCTTGCTTCATCTTGCTTCATCTGTCTTCCTCTTGCTTAATCTTGTCTCATCCTGCCTCATCTTGCTTAATCTTGTCTCATCTTGCTTAATGTTGTCTCATCTTGTCTCATCTTACCTCATCTTGCTTAATCTTGCTTTATCTTGTTTCATCTTGCCTCATCTATCTTGATCTTGTCTCATCTTGCCTCATCTTCCATAATCTTGCCTCATCTTGCCTGATCTTGCTTAATCTTGCGTGATCTTGCCTCATCTTACCTCATCTTACTTCATCTTGCCTCATCTTGCTTCATCTTGCCTCTTCTTTATTAATCTTGTCTCATCTTGCCTTATCTTGCTTCATCTTGCTTCATCTTGCTTAATCTTGTCTCATCTTGTTTCATCTTGCCTCATCTCTCTTAATCTTGTCTCATCTTGCCTCAGCTTGCCTCATCTTGCTTAATCTTCTCTCACCTTGCCTCATCTTGCTTAATCTTGCTTACTCTTTTCTCATCTTGCCTCATCCTACTTCATCTTTCTTAATCATGCTTCATCTTGCCTTATCTTGTTTAATCTTGTCTCATCTTGCCCCATCTTCCTTCTTCTTGCTTAATCTTGTCTCATCTTGCCTCATCATGCCTCATCTTGCCTCATTTTGCTTGATCTCGTCTCATCTTGCCTCATCTTTCTTAATCTTGCTTAATCTTGTCTCATCTTGCCTCATCTTGCTTCATCTTGCTTTATCTTGTCTCATCTTGCCTCTCATCTTGCCTCATCTTGCTTTATCTTGCTAAATCTTGCTTAATCTTGTCTCATCTTGCTTCATCTTGCTTCATCTTGCCTCATCTTGCTTCATCTTGCTTCATCTTGCCTCATCTTGCCTCATCTGGCTTCATCTTTCTTCATCTTGCTTCATTTTACCTCATCTTGCTTCATCTTGTTTCATCTTGCTTCATCTTGCTTAATCTTGTCTCATCTTGCCTCATCTTGCTTAATCTTGCTTAATCTTGTCTCATCTTGCCTCATCTTGCCTCATCTTGCTTAATCTTGCCTCATTTTGCCTCATCTTGCTTCATCTTGCTTCATTTTGCTTCATCTTACTTCGTTTTGCTTAATCTTGCTTCATCTTGCCTCATCTTGCTTAATCTTGTCTCATCTTGCCTCATCTTGCTTCATCTTGCTTAATCTTGTCTCATCTTGCCTCATCTTGCTTAATCTTGTCTCATCTTGCCTCATCTTGTTTCATCTTGCTTAGTCTTGCCTCATCTTGCTTCACTTTGCTTCATCTTGCTTTTTCTTGCCTCATCTTGCTTCATCTTGCCTCATATCTTCTTCTTGCCTCATCTTGCTTCATTTTTCTTCATCTTGCCTCATCTTTCCTCATCTTGCTTCCCTTTGCTTCATCTTACTTCAACTTGCCACATCTTGCCTCATCTTGCTTCATCTTGCTTCATCTTGCCTCATCTTGCTTCATTTACTTCATCTTGCTTCATCTTGCCTCATCTTGCCTTGTCTTGCCTCGTCTTGCTTCACTTTGCTTGATCTTTCTTCATCTTGCCTCATCTTTCTTCATGCTGCTTCATCTGGCTTCATCTTGCTTCATTTTGCTTCATCATGCTTAATTCATCTTGCTTCATTTATCTTCGTCTTGATTCATCTTGCTTCAATTTGCTTCATTTTGCTTCATCTTGCCTTATCTCTTCCCATCTTGCTTCATCTTGCTTCATTTTGCTTCATCTTTCTTCATCTTGCCTTATCTCTCCCCATCTTGCTTCATCTTGCTTCATTTTGCTTCATCTTGCTTCATCTTGCTTCATTTTGCTTCATCTTTCCTCATCTTGATTCATCTTGCTTCAATTTGCTTCATTTTGCTTGATCTTGTTTCATCTTGCTATATTTTGCTTCATCTCGCTTCATCTTGCCTCATCTGTAAACTCATCTTCTTGCCTGTTTTGAGGCTCAAGTTTCTTTATAATTACAAAGTGAGCTTCTATTAAGTGACTGGACGTACGTAATTGGCAACAAATTAAAATGCTCTGACACATTTGCCACCAAAGACTTTTTCAACAGTTTAGAGTTGTTTCTGCTACGTCTAATTGCTCATTTGCAGTCCATGCCCCGCATGAGCATACAACAAATAGCAATGGGTCCTTGTGTCATTGTGAATTACAGCAGGGAACCTGCACATATCCCACTGTACAAACTGTAAATGAACCATGTACAGTGGAACCTGTCTAATGCAGCCACCTGTGGGCCAGTTGTAACTGACCTTTATATAGAGAGATGGCTGCATTACAGAGGTAGATTGCAATGTTTTTTGTGATATGCTGCCAGGGATGTCGGCTGTTTTAGAAAGGTGGCTGCCTGACACAGTGACCATTTCACACAAGTTTCACTGTACTAGTCTCTTGCCTTCGTTATTTCTATAATCTATGTTTCTTGTTGTGTTTTATGATGACTGCAGAAAGAGGACCACAGACAGGCTGTCGTGTGGTACAACTACTCACACAGCCTCTTCACCGAGGTTGACACGGAGTGCAAGAACTTGGCCAAGCTACAGGTGTGTGTGTGTGTGTGTGTGTGTGTGTGTGTGTGCGTGCGTGTGTGCGTGTGTGCGTGCGTGTGTGTGTGCTTGTGTGCGTGTGTGTGCGTGTGTGTGTGTGTGTGCGTGTGTGTGCGTGTGTGTGTATGTGCACATACTGTATATATACACTGTTACCTCTTGTGCATACATGCACCCTGGACCTACAGAGGAACAGATGCCATTGCTACATTCTTTTAGAGGAATTTGACAAGGTGGCATGAAATTGTATACACACACACATACATACACCACAACCACACCAACACATGGGCATACATACATGTACTTATCAAGTGTATGTTATACACACACACACATATAGTAAGCACACACATGTACACAGTGACTAGTGGAGTATGTACACACACACACACACACTTAGGTACACACATGGGCAGACCCACATACTGCAGGTGCTGTAATGCTCGTCCAAACCCATGCACCTGTGTGTAGCTGAGATGTTGATGTCCTTGTGTGTGTTACTGCAGGCCTCACTTGTGCTGGGAGAGGCTCTGGAGAAGGACGGGGACAATCCATACACACAGTTCATGGCATACAAACTGGCAATGGCACAAGGGGACGAGGACAAAGGTGGGTCACTGTCCTACGTGGCTACAGCACAGCACAGCACACACCACATACCACACACCACACACTAAACTCCACACACCAGCTAACCAGCACACTAGTACATCACACACTACACACCAGCACACCACACACCACATACCCCACACCCAACACCAGCACACCAGTACATCACACATCACCACTCACCATGCACACATTCTGACACTGCTACAATGTACAAATGCATATACATGCTGTATGCACTCTATCCCTCTACCAACCCTGTGCACTGCCCATCATTCATTCACTTCGGCCAGTGGAAAGAATCGTGTATATGATATTATGTACATGCAATCTAAGTTAGCTTGCTATCCCCCTCCTTTTTGCCCCCTTCTCATCCACTCCTCCTCCACTCCTTCTCCACTCCTCTTGCCTTCCCCTTCCTCTCTCCAAACCTTGTAGCGCAAGAAGCTGTTACTAACATGAGCAGTGCACTGTCCAGGCACACTGGAGGAGGAGCGGGCAGTGGAGCAGGTGAAGAGGAGAGGGAGGAAGGCGACGAGACAGTGGGGCTCATCTGTCTGGCAGCACAGGTGGCATTTGAGGTATAGAATCGTATTTGTCTGAATTAAGGCCCAAGCCTCCATTTTCTTCGAGAGGTTTTTGACCTGGCCTCTATTCAAGCCTGGCTTCTATTCAAGCGCACCCTCTATGCATCTGTACAAAATGAACTAATTTCTAGCCAAATTTTGTATATAAAATTTCTGATAGCACATGGCTGCCGTCGAGATTCACACACACCGAGATCTTCCTAGAGAAGGCACGAGTCCTCAGAACTCACCAACATTGCATCTGTCTCCCTAACAGCGGCTTCTTTTGCAGCTGCTCTGTGTTTGCCTCATATGTACCTTTAGCTGTAGGAAGAAGTACGTGGTATGCTTTCCTTTGATTGGACAACACTATACTGCGATGGGGACTCCAGTCAGTCACTACGCATCGCACTGCGTTCATTTCGTACCTAAAGCGTGCACCTCAGATAACTGAAGAGATCAGTGTGAGGATTCCAGACCCAGCTTCAATTCAAACCTGGCCTCTATTATGATTCACTGCTCTGACACCAGGCCTCTTTTTGAGCCTGGCCTCTATATGGACATACTGTATATGTTATGTAAACCACAATGTGCACGTACTTTGTTTAAAGATGAATGTTGTCTGCTGTTCACCGCTATTCCTACTGTACCTCTTCTCCTTGATGCTGTGCAGCAGAGCACTCCAGCTGTGGCTATCAAGACCCTGGAGCATCTGGTAGAGGTGTCACACAGCACTCAGCAAGTGCTGACCTCCCTCAGGTGAGGAGAAGCATCAAGGAACAGTGCCACCAATTGACATGTAGCCTCCTGTCCTATGTGCCAGCCTCATCCATTGCAATGGGAGTCACATCAACTAATTCCGAGCCTTATCTCACAGAAAGAGGCCAACTAGTTGTTCTGCAATAAGAGCCCACCCACTTAATAAGAGCCAGTCTCTCAACAAAGTCACCCACACAATAAACCCTATCCCTTTACACTGATAGCCTACTACTACTTAATAAGAGCCCATCTCTTACATACGTTAAGAAGGCTACCCACTCACTGTAGTGACCACCAATCTTTAGAGTATGTAGCTGCACGGTGAGTGCACCAGTTGGCACATCCTATGCTGTATTGTACATACTGCACGGCCGTTACTCCTCCTCAGGTGTTTAACAAGACTGAGGCTGACCTTACTGGGTAAACAGGACTCAGACCAGAGCAAGCAGTGAGCAGTGCACCTTTCTTGTGGCAGGCCCTACCACTGACTAGTGCTAGCGCTTGTGCTAGTGGGTGTAGTGTGCTAGAGCTGGTGCTTGTACTAGTGGGTGTAGTGTGCTAGTGCTGGTGCTTGTACTAGTGGGTGTAGTGTGCTAGTGCTGGTGTTTGTGCTAGTGGGTGTAGTGTGCTAGTGCTGGTGCTTGTACTAGTGGGTGTAGTGTGCTAGTGCTGGTGCTTGTACTAGTGGGTGTAGTGTGCTAGAGCTGGTGCTTGTACTAGTGGGTGTAGTGTGCTAGTGCTGGTGCTTGTACTAGTGGGTGTAGTGTGCTTGTGCTGGTGCTTGTACTAGTGGGTGTAGTGTGCTAGTGCTGGTGCTTGTACTAGTGGGTGTAGTGTGCTAGTGCTGGTGCTTGTACTAGTGGGTGTAGTGTGCTAGTGCTGGTGCTTGTACTAGTGGGTGTAGTGTGCTAGTGCTGGTGTTTGTGCTAGTGGGTGTAGTGTGCTAGAGCTGGTGCTTGTACTAGTGGGTGTAGTGTGCTAGTGCTGGTGCTTGTACTAGTGGGTGTAGTGTGCTAGTGCTGGTGCTTGTACTAGTGGGTGTAGTGTGCTAGTGCTGGTGTTTGTGCTAGTGGGTGTAGTGTGCTAGAGCTGGTGCTTGTACTAGTGGGTGTAGTGTGCTAGTGCTGGTGCTTGTACTAGTGGGTGTAGTGTGCTAGTGCTGGTGCTTGTACTAGTGGGTGTAGTGTGCTAGTGCTGGTGCTTGTACTAGTGGGTGTAGTGTGCTAGTGCTGGTGTTTGTGCTAGTGGGTGTAGTGTGCTAGTGCTGGTGTTTGTGCTAGTGGGTGTAGTGTGCTAGTGCTGGTGCTTGTGCTAGTGGGTGTAGTGTGCTAGTGCTGTGTGCTAGTGCTGGTGTTTGTGCTAGTGGGTGTAGTGTGCTAGTGCTGGTGTTTGTGCTAGTGGGTGTAGTGTGCTAGTGCTGGTGCTTGTGCTAGTGACAGTGCTAGTGTTGTACGTGTCTTGTGTCTTGTGTGTGAACTGGTGTAGTGAGTGCTGTGGGCCTTGTTGTCCTCCCTTCTTCCAGACACCACATCTCTGCCACTGTCCACTACATTGAGAGTGGTGAGAGACAACATGTGTGGCATAACAGCACCTCTCAGTAGTTCGTGTGTAGTTACTAAGGACACCACCTTTCTGCATGTGTACACACACATACATGCACATGCACACACACATGCACACACACACACACACACACACACACACACACACACACACACACACACACACCACACACTCACACACACACACAGCCTATGGTAAGCTCAGAGCACTCTGCAGTGGTGTAGACTGCTCCTTACCAGTCGAAGATGAGGCAGTCTGGTTCATGAAAGTAGGTTAGTTCACCTGTGGTACATGTACTTGTGTGTGTGTGCGTGCATGTGTGTGTATGTGTGCGTGTGTGTGATGTGTGTGCATGTGGTGTTTGTGCCTGCATGTGTGTAGATGTATCCAAGACCTTGTCATTTTCCTCTGTGCCCCCTCCTCCTTGTAGCATGGAACTTGGCCTTACAGTGCCACAAGTCTTGTCAGTGCATGTACAAACTCTTCAGACTCTGCAGTCAGGTCAGAGGACTGCAATCCTATTAGTTATACCATGTGTGTGTGTGTGTGTGTGTGTGTGTGTGTGCTATAACAATGGGACCTATTCTTCCCATACCCACCAGCTACTGGAGCTGTGTGATGGTAACCAAGGTAACCAGATAAGACGTCACACCTGTCTCCTAATGTCAGCGGCCGCCTGTTTGCAAATGGCTCGGGAGGCCCAGGAGGACGAGGAGAAGGTGTGTACAACTTAGTGTCACCCACACGTTTGGTATACACTATAGGTTCACTTTCACATTCTTATCTTGTCTTGTATGCACATATGCAGTACACATATATTCATTTATTTGCCGTTGCTAGGTGGTTGCTAAGTTTATTGAGTGATTATAAAAGTGCTACTTGCAGTGAGAGGTTACAATTTGTTATCAGACAGCGATTATATCTTATTGGAGAGCAAGAATATATCTGATTGGGTTCACGAAAATATCTAATCGGGTTCAGTGTGATTCAATCATTAGCAATAACACTTCACATGCAAGTGCTTGCATTCAGATCAAAACGCAAGAACAGTTCAATGAAGCATGCAGTAACTCTACGCTACCCAACCATTAATATGGTTGGGTTTTGAATATCTATGGTGCCACTGTAGTTTCAGTCATGGAAAAGGGTGCAAAAAGCTTAAGCTTCATCCTATTGGAAGCACTGAGCAAGCTGATTACTGCCGTTCTATCGTACTATAGCTGTCGATTCAACGAAATTTGTGCGTCGATGGTGGCCGATTCTTCCGCATGAGAGGACCCTGTCAGAAAGACATCTCAAGTACGTAGCTAGCTAACTAGCTACCGAACGAACATAGAGTCTCAGATCATGGTCAGTTCCAACGCAGCTGATCACCAATCCATCGTGCTGTCCCACCGTCAGATTCCTCTGAGCCAGCTTGGCTCCCTCCGCCTCCAATGCCGTCGGGCATACCTTCCGCTGACCACAATTCAACAGCCAAGTCTTGTTGGCGCCTTTGATCGCGTTGCAGGAGCGGGGCAAGATGTCTCGGTTTCCGGAGGTGTAGTATACCGACGTTTCTGCCTGACTCGCTTGGCTCCTCGCTAGCTACATAGCTCTCTTAATGAATAAAAATGCATTGGATTCGCCCGCGCTTCCCTAATGCTTTCCTTAATTTGGCAAGAAACCAATTAACATTCACCCACGCTTCCCTAATGCTTTCCTTATTTGGCAAGAAACCAATTAACATTCGCTCACGCTCCCCTAATGCTTTCCTTATTTGGCAAGAAACCAATTAACATTCACCCACGCTTCCCTTTGTTCAGCAAATAAATCACTTATAACACCTCCTTTTTGGGATGTCGCTGATTTATAAGCACTCCCCACTCGCGCCCTCGGGCCTCGTGCTTATAAATCAGTGACATCCCTCAAGGAGGTGTTATAATTAATACGTAGATACATCGATGTCATAACATTAACTGTAGGACCACAGATTTATGTAGGAACAGATATTGTATAGATAAGTATAATAGCACTAATGTGCGTAACCTCTTTATATAGGGCACCCTGAAATCAGGCCACCTCTTTAGTGTGTGACATACAGTGCCTACTGTCTCAGCTGTGTACATAGAGATGTGTACAAAATACCCCTGAAATAAGGACACCTCTCTAATGAGGACAGTGCCTACTGTCCCAGCTACATAGAGATGTGTGCAAAACTACCTCTGAAATAAGGGCAGTTCTCTAATGAGGACATGCTTTGGCTTATTTCAAACTGTCCAAAGTTGTCTGGAATGGACAGGTGACACTGTACCAATTTGTCCCATCAATTCTTTAATTATCTACAAATATGCCAAGTATGTCAAGATACATTCACTCCCAGGTTGTCATCTTGAAGGATGTCCTCCAACTGATTGATCAGGCCAAGATGGCTGCCTCAAGTGAGCTTGGTGGGCAGGGTCAAGAGGCGGGGCAGGCCCACATCCTTGTGATGCTGTATGAGTTTGAGGCCAAGTCGCTACTGGGAATGGAGGGTCTGGACCATCTACTGGAGAGGCTGGCTGGGGTGCCCTCTGTGGAGCCCAAGACATTTGAGACAGTAGCAGGTGAGTGGGGGTGGGTGGAGGGAGGGTGTGTTTAGGGAGGAGGTGTGAGAATGGAGGGAGGGTATGGGGAGTGCGAAAGTGGAGGAGTGGGATGACGGATGGATGTGGTGAGGGAAAAAGGGGATCGAGGTGTTTGGGAAGGACAGTTGCATCAAGTGTGCAACTGCCAGATGGGTACAAGCGACGTTGAAGGTTGTGATAACACCCCAACGACCATATGAGGGGGAGGGGAGATGGGTGTGTCCTTTGCCATCCATCCTGCTGTGTGTGCCCAGCTCTAGCAATGCACTCCAAGGTGGTGGATCGTGGTGTGTGTGAGCAAGCACTGAGGCTGGCCGTGGAGAGGCACCACAAACATGGCTGTCCTGTGGATTACACGCAGTGCAGGTGAGTGAGTGTGTGTTGGTGCGCATGCAGTAATGCCAAGGACCTTGTCTGTTCCGGTCCCCTGTCCCTGTCCTCTGTCCCCTGCCCCTATGGTTGTCCCCTGTCCCCTACCACCTGCCCACCTCCCCCTTATATGGTATATAGCAAGTGTTACCACAGCCTGGTACAGCTCCATATGGACAATGGAGGGCACCACGATGCTGCACGGCTGGAGAAGGCATGGAAGGTGATCAAGGAGGCTCTCAAAGCTGTGAAGGGGGCACCTCAAGTGAGCTTGCATGTGCAGTGAGTTGTGCTAGTGTGATGTGATGTGGTGTGATAGTGATGTGGTGTGATGTGATGTGGTGTGGTGTGATGTGATGTGATGTGGTGTGATGTGATGTGATGTGATGTGGTGTGATAGTGATGTGATGTGATGTGATGTGATGTGGTGGGATAGTGATGTGGTGTGATGTGATGTGATGTAATGTGGTGTGGTGTGGTGTGATGTGGTGTGATGTGGTGTGATGTGGTGTGATGTGGTGTGATGTGATGTGGTGCGATAGTGATGTGGTGTGATGTGATGTGGTGTGATGTGATGTGATGTGGTGTGATGTGATGTGGTGCGATAGTGATGTGGTGTGATGTGATGTGATGTGATGTGATGTGGTGTGATGTGGTGTGATGTGATGTGGTGCGATAGTGATGTGGTGTGATGTGGTGTGGTGTGATAGTGATGTGATAGTGATGTGGTGTGATGTGATGTGATGTGGTGTGGTGTGATGTGATGTGGTGTGATGTGGTGTGATGTGATGTGGTGTGATGTGATGTGATGTGGTGTGATGTGTGATGTGGTGTGATGTAGTATGTGATGTGATGTGTGTGATGTGATGTGATGTGGTGTGATGTGATGTGGTGTGATGTGATGTGATGTGATGTGATGTGATGTGGTGTGATAGTGATGTGATGTGATGTGGTGTGATGTTGTAATGTGATGTGATGTGTGTGATGTGATGTGATGTGGTGTGGTGTGATGTGGTGTGGTGTGATGTGATGTGTGTGATGTGATGTGTGTGATGTGATGTGATGTGGTGTGAGGTGGTGTGATGTAGTAATGTGACTGAGGCATGCACTACATACTCTGCTGCGTATACAAGACTAGCAAGAATCACGCACAGCTGCACACAGTGGTCTGCCAATTTATATTATACCGATCAATAAACTAAGTGACATTGATTCACACAAGTGCAGAGTGCTGAGCTCATACATCTAATATTGAAAATGAAACTGATTTTCTACATTATGGATTGTATCTGTACAAGATGTATTTTCAATCTGCAATGCTTGACTTTCACAAACCATTAACCTGTGGTATCTCCCTAGCCTAACCCCCTTCCCCTCCTCCCCTCTGTACCACATCATGTGTGCAGGGAGAATATCCAGAGGTGGAGGTGTTGTGGCTACTGACAAAGACTTGGAACTGTGGTGTGCGCTTCTTTAGGTGGGACGGCATGTCTTGGGAGGAGCAGGAGGGAGAGGGAGGGTCTAGCATACCATACATATATTTTAATGCATTGCAGCATGCATTTCCAATGTGACGGCAATATGGCATGTTTTAGTGCTACTTGTGCTGCAAAAGAGTTTGAATATGCATGCTGTGTCCCTGTTTCTGCCCCCTGGCCAATATTGATCATAAATTCTTCTCCTTCCCCTCTCCCCTGCCCTTCCCACCCCCTCTCCCCTCCCCTCCCCTCCCTGCTCCCTCCCCATTCAGTGGTGGCCGACACAAGGAGGCTGAGCAGTGGTGCAGTCTGAGCATGGAGTTCTTGGAGCACCTCACCACTTTCAAGGACAGCTACCAGCAGCAAGTAAGGAGAGTGCATGCTGTCAGCTCAAGAGAATGCATGAGTGTGCATGGTGGATACAGTCCATCCTGTGGTGAAAGAATGGGCTGCTGGTGGTCTACACTGCATAGTACTGCGGGCATGCACTGGTGTCTCCTCTCATGAACCTCCTGGCCTTCGTGCTGGGTCAAGACACACCTACTATCAAAATTCACTGCATTCTTCTTCCTTTTCCTTCACCACCACCTTCCCCCTTCTCTGTCTCCCTCTTTACTCTACCCATGCATGTCTCAGATGTCATCAGTGTACTCTGAAGTACTGGACAAGCTAACTGCCCAGCAAGCACCCGGTGGTGTGATGGTGTGACACTATCATGCATCATGCTCACATGACATTTTGTGCTGACTGCAACTCACTATAATATTATGCAAGTTTACACACACACCTGATTGATGTTGGGCATTGGAGCTGACTGTAATATGTGAGGCACAATGATTCATGCACAGACACATGAATATTAACGTACAGGTAGAAAAAACATTCACAGATGAACACACAAGCATGCATATTTTGCTAATATATGCTATCATCGACATTCAATATTCTGCCCCAGGCATGGCCTGCGGGATTGCGCCACGTAGCTGGTTTACAGAACCAAGTAGGGACTCACAGGCAAGCGCCAAAAATACAATTGACGTAATTTTTCGGAATCTCTAGATCCGACCGTACGTAGCTAGCTAAAATAGAGAGACTGGAGTGCAAGTCAGTAAGTGGGTGTAGGACGTTCTCTCCGAGATGGAAGTCCTCGGTATTTGTTATATCGACGGAGTCCCTTTGGAGGTCTGTAAATTCCTGGTCGACAATATCTCTGACCCTGACTCTTCAGAAGTGTCGAACGAAGAGCAGTTTCAGCGCCATATGGTGGACCGGTGGTTCGAAATCTTCGTACAGCAGGAGCGAAGAGAGGCTGACGGGTCCACTGTCCTCTACGCCACTCGCGACTGTCGCGTACAGTCAAGCACAGTTGGATCGCTTTGGAGACGATGCGCGTTTGTCCTACTGCCAAAGGAACCGCTGCCAGTTGGGCCGGCGGCGAACCAGCAGCGCTTACTAGCGGTAACAGTCGGACAAGAGAGACTGTCCCCGGAGGAGGTGGCGGACCGAGTGAGAGCTACTTACGGGAGCACTGCGCTGCTCCAGAGCCAGAAGCTGCAGCGCTGCGGAGAAGGAGCGTCTAGGACAGACGGCAGTGACCCAGCTGGTGAGTTTATACTCGGTCGACTTACTATTCTATCAGTTGAGATAGCTAACCTGTCGTGTTTACGTCTTTACTGTACCCCATGCATATGGACAGCACTGATCGAAGCCAAATGCCCTTTCATCTCACGGTGTATGTGTACTGCATACGTACGTACGTAGGTGTGTGTATGTGTGTGTTTGTGACACAAATGAATTGCATATCTTTACAGTCAGCACTTCCTCTTGTTGTGCAGAAATCTGTCAAGGCGCTTTCTTCTTCGTACTGAAGAAGGATGCCCATGTAGATGCAACAGTGGTGGAGGAGGAAGAAGTGGGCCACTCAAAGGTTTGCAAGAATGAGAAGCAGGATGCCACAAGTGCCCTCCTTGTGTCCTGTGACCCCTTGACTGGCCATGAGCTGAAAGGTGTACCCGCGAGTGCCGCACTCAGACACAAACCAGATGCAGTTGGAGTGCCCCCTCCAGCTTTGATGGCTACCTTACTTCCTGTCCCCACCGGATCAGCTGTGCCAAATGAACCGCGACTGGGAGAAACAGCACAGGCGGCCATAGACTGCAAAGAGTTGTCTTCCCACGCGGAGAACAGCTTGCCTGTCAACACACTAGCAAAGGCAAGCACAGCTAGGCACGGCAACAGTGCCCCAAGTGCAACCCAAGGAGGAGTGGCAAGCAAACATAGACCTGGCGTACCACGAAATCAGACACCACTCAAGGGCACATCAAAGCTGTCCTCTGTGGGCAGGACCCACATCCCCATGGAGCATGTGTTGTCTATGCTCCCCTCTGTGGCAAAGTCTCCGGTGTCTATTGCCATGTCTTCTGCAGTGGGGGAGGCAACAGCTGAGAGCGGGACAAGGTGAGAAGACATTCCTTGCAGCACCTGTAGTTGTAAAAATGCAATCTTATTCTATTTGCTATGCATACTGAGTTGTATTCTATGTAAACAGTAAGACCTTCAAATGTAATCATCTGCTCATTGCCTACTGCAGTGGTGCCAAGCCCCGCCCACAGCCCCGCCCACTCAACCCACAGGTGAGTACAATGTGCATACTGGAGCTAGTCACATGCTTGACCACAGACTAGACCTTGCACTAGCTGGTGGGTGCTGAGTCACTTTCTATAGAACCACTAATTTATGCTGATATTGCAAGCAGTGCACAGTGAACAGGGAGGGATGGCGTGACTCGACAAGTACGGTTTAGTGAGAGCACCTCCACAAATTGGAATGTGCAGCTTCCTAGAGTTTGTAGTCTGATTTCGAACTGTTGTGCTTGAGGTAATAATATTGTAGCCGCCTCTGTCCCCCTTGGGACAGTATCCAAGCAACAGCTGACACCACTGGTTTACTTAGTGGTAGACCTTGGATGCATATGCATGTACCCACACTTGAGTACGTAGAGTGGGTACATTGGGGGCAGATCTCTGTCTGCTACGCCCATTCCCATACCTGTATCATACAAGTGCCTTGTGTACCTGTGCCTGTACAGCTTTCCTTTGTGTCTATAGTTTGTACAGTACTCTCATACCATGGCCATACCTGTATCCGTCATACATGTGTAGATGTGTGTTTGTGTGTGTGTGTGTGTGTGTGTGTGTGTGTGTGTGTGTGTGTGTGTGTTGTGTGTGTGTGTGTGTGTGTGTGTGTGTGTGTGTGTGTTGTGTGTGTGTGTGTGTGTGTGTGTGTGTGTGTGCATGTGTGTGTGTGTGTGCGTGTGCATGTGTGTATGCATAGATTGCTCTATTCCCTATTGTTCCTGCACGCACGAGGAGTGCTAACATATACTTGTGTAAGCTACTATTGTTTCATGTATTCACAGGAGGAATGCACAAAAGGGAAGGTGGAGCAGGTTGTCAAGAAGTGTCATGAGTCGGTCAACCATGAGGTTGGGGAAAAGGACAGTCAATTCCGTGAGCCCTGTGACCACAAGGTGCCTCACTGTGATACCACCAAGAGACAGTGCTCCGTGTAAGCCTATGTGTACGTGTGTGCATTGATCACTAATGTTACTAGTTACTATGGTAACATGCAACTATAGTTACATGTTGCTATGGTAAATTGTTACTATGGCAACTGTTACTATTTGTTTCTTTGGGTACGACTCATATTATTGTGTTGGTACACTGGACTTGTGTAGATTCATCTAGCTCCCTTGTACTTTATCCACATTCAGTGACCACAGTCACACAGTGAACAAGCTGCCTGACCTTGTCCCTAAGGAATCTCCGGATGGCTGCTCGTCATACCAACCCAAGAGAGTGGCGCAGCGTGCACCCACCAATGTTGCCTCCATGGCCACTTCCACGGAGCTCCCCCTCCCCACTCAGGATGATGCCACTCCCACTGCCCTGCCCACTGACACACCCACTGCCCAATCCACCACCCCTCCCAATGCCCCACCCACTGCCCCACCCACTGCCCCACCCACTGTCCCACCCCCCACCCTGCCTCCTGCCAAGCACCCCTCAGGAGAAGTGACTCCAAAAGAGTCCATTGCACTAGTCACTGCTCACCAGTCACTGAAGGAGCAGCCTGAGGAGTACCTCCCTCCAGGTGGAATGATAGACAAGAAGATACTAAAGAAGTTCTTCTTTGGCTACAGTGTGAGTGTTTGAGGAGCTAGTGTTTGTACATAGCTTTCATACCATGTAGACACTGTGTGCATTCTAACAAGATTGTTAGAGCGCTTATTAGTGTGAGCATCAGATGAACATACACGCTTGCATGCACGCATGCATGCGCACACACACACGCACGCACACACACACATGCACACACACACGCACACACACACACGCACACACACACATGCACACATGCACACACACACACACACACACCCCACACACACAGTATATACTGAAATGCTGCAACATGACTGTTGCCTCCACTCCTGTAGGTGATGCCAGACGTGTTCCCTTTCAATAAGTTGGAGGATTCCCATAACCAGGTCAAGGGAGACACTCTCGGTCGAGGTGGAAATGGCGCTGTGTACAAAGCAGGATACAAGGACCGTGTGTTTGCAGTGAAGGAGGTAAAGTGAACTGCACTGTGCATGTGCGTGTGTGTGTGGGGGGGGGGGGGGGGCACTAAATCACATTTGCATTAATTGGGTGTGAATAGTTTAGGTGTAAATCCAGAGCGGCTCAGGCTTCCACAGCAACATTCACATCAACCTTATCATTCACATTGACCTTATCTGCAGTTTAATACAATAGTATCATTTTACAACCTGAAATAGTAGCAATTCATATATGGACACATTATAGGCTAAGTTCTTAACGAGAGCCATCAAATATGCGATGTGCAGTAGCAGTGATTTATACATGCTGCTGATAGTGGGTGTGCTGTTCACTTTTGCTTCATTTGTTGCGTAGTGTTTGCAGTCTCCTGTAAGCACTATGGCTTCAACCCCCACCCCACCCGCACACACGTGATGATGCAGTATTTCTACACAAACCTGAATGACTTAATTAGTCATTCCTGTGTCTCTCCTCTCGTGTCTTCACAGACCAAGTACAGACCGGATGAGATACTCAAGTGGAAGAAGATGTGCCACCCAAACTTGGTCCCTCTCCTGGCCCTGCAGTATAGCTTCTGCCCTGTGGAGCCACTGGAGAAGGGTCATGTTGTGGCATACTGTTGGGCGTACATGCCAGTTTTGGACAGTGAGTGCCTCGAGAGCTATGTGTATGCATATGAGAAGGTCAAGGGATTCCTTAAGTGTAGTGTGTATGGGCTCTGCTTTGAGAGCTGCCGAGGATAGTGGTTGCATGTGGGGTGATAATACTGTTTATGGTCATTGCCATTTCGGAGTGCATGTACATGGGTTCTGTAAGCACTGGCCACTGCTCAACATCTCCAATTAAGGAATGTGTTATGGATACACAGCACGGATATATAACAGATGTACAGTTTCACACTGTTGCCTCTCCTCCCCCCTTCCCTCTCCTCCCCTCCCCTCTACTCCTCTCCCCTCCCCTCCCCTCCTCTCCCCTCCCCTCCCCTCATGTAGCTGACCTACGCAATGTCCTCAATAACATGGAGCCACTGGTGGACAGGATGAGTACTGCTGGGCCCAGTGAAGTAGATGTGATGATGTCCAATGCTAAACACATCTTGAGGGAGATCCTCAAGGGACTGGAAGCACTCCACAACATGGGGCTGGTACACAGGGACATCAAAGGTGTGTGTGTGGGGGGGGGGGGCATATTTGTGCATGTGTGGGCCTGTGCATGTGTATGAATGCAAGAGGAAAGTTTTGGTCACATGATATGCACATGACTGTCATGTGACCAATCCCTCTGGCTCTATCCACACATTCCCCACCTAACAGAACACAACATCCTGCTACGCAGTCAGTGCAGCTGTCCTGACTACTTCACCTGTGTGTGTCCAAGGGGCAACAAGTGTGAAGTGGCCATCGCCGACTTTGACAGCACGGTGGAGAACGGAGCCAGACATAGCTCAAAGCGTATACCTGGGACCTATGGCTATCGTGCTCCAGAGGTGAGAGGAGGTATATAGAGTAGTCACTCTGGGTTCAGGTTAAATTACAAGCTGTTTGGTTAGTGGCCGTCTCTTTCTGGTCCTATGAACTGTAGTTGACAAACTCATGTAAGTGCTTGTAAGCAGTATATTGGTAGTTCATGTTGCCATGGTTACAAGGAACTGTTGCTATGGTGTTTGTCTTGCTGTCACGTGCACGGCACTCATTGTTGCAGGCTTATGCCTCTTCCAAAGTGTCACAGTCCTACGATGTGTGGGGCTTGGGAATCATAGCCACTAAGGTATTCTTGGGGAGGGATCAAGAAGAGCAGAAGAAAGATGTAAGTGTGAACAGCTTTAAGACTAGAGCGACAGCTAACACACTGTGTTTGACGACTACTGCACGAGTTGACCAATGCAGTGGTAGCTAGTGTATAGGAGTTGATGATATGCCCTCTCCACTTCTCTCTCCTACAGGCTGCCACATTGCTGAACATTGATGCCCAGAAACAGCACCATTCAGCAGAAGTGGTGGTCCCTCAGCTGAAGCTCAAGGACTTGCTCTGTTGTGGAGTAGGGGGATTGCATGAGGCAGCCATGTTTGTCAAGGAGTGCCTGGAGGTGAGATACCAGTACTCACATGACTACATTGTGTGTGTGTGTGTGTACGAGTGTGTGTGCATGTGTGTGAGTGTGTCTGTGTGCATGTGTGTAGTGTGTGTCTGTCTGTCTGTGTACATGTGCATGTCTGTGTGTATGCATGTGTGTGTGTGTGTGTGTGTGTGTGTGTGTGTGTGTGTGTGTGTGTGTGTGTGTGTGTGTGTGTGTGTTGTGTGTGCCAGATAACTGCTGACACCTCATTCCCTCCTTGCACAGGTGGTTGCCAGCAGAAGGAAATCAGCCTCTGCACTGTTGAACTCACCATTTCTCTCTCCCTGATGATTTTAGCATATACTAAAGGTAACTCACTGCATGCATGGGTATAACACAATGAATAGTTGTTTTAGGACATGACAATTGAAACACTTTGAAATGTTATAATCATTTTCTATTTTGGTCACTTATCCTTGACAATAAATTTTGTGAATTTAAACCACAATGGGTGACACATTAATTTTGGGTCTATGTACATATGCAGTATACACTGCATGCATGTACATATACATAATTATGGATAGCTACCACTGATGCATACATAGTGCACGGCACTGCTTGTTCACAGTGTGCCATGCCATGGCATTAGGGCAACAAGTAAGTAGCAATAAATGCACGCATACATAGCCATAGAACAAAATGACTTCAATTACCTGAAGGCAGAATGAAATTAAACAATTGATTAACTTTTAAGCTTTGTTATTGAGAGACTCCTGGGCTACCAGGCTCCCTGGAAAGTAGTCTATGACTAAGTGGAGTTCCAGTATAATAATGAAAGGAAAAATGCAATGAGACACCAGTGGTATATGGCTTCATACATTGCGTGCATGCATAGACAGGTATATATAGCCAGCAAGAATCTCTTACAGTCTCTTTACAACTCTTTGCAGGCTTCCTGACACCCACCACATTCAGCTGCATGCATAGTTTACAGCTTGCTATTTGCATGTGCCCTTCACTAGCAACATGAAGCCAAGCATTGTATACCCCTCTTGATAATCCTCCTCCCATGCATTCTGTCTCATGTCCCGTGCAGATGTCCTTCGTATATGTACGTATAATACTTGTTATACTCTGAGGTGCTGAGTAGGAAAACTGCTCAGCACTTGGTCATGTGGTAGTCTCGTGCGCCAGCCCCTATTATTGTGCAATCGCGCATAGACTAGCAATAAGGGAAATAGGGGCTAGCGCTCGAGACTAGTCATGTGGTGTGATGATGTGACAGTCACACACTTGCACATGTGCTTACTCGGCAACTCAATCTAGTACATTTTACTGACACTGTAAACGCTGTAATCAGTGTCTGCCTGACCTATGTAGAACTTAAACTACACATAGATATACATACTCACACTGTCTGTCACAGAAGCATGCAAACTTTCTACCATGCCCCATGCCAATACTCCGTCCCAGGCTCGATCTGTGCGGTTGCCGGGGCACACGGACTGTTTACATTACATAGAGGACTAATTGGGTACTTCCCAGCAGAAATTCCCTAGAGGTACAGAAATACAGTATGACGTAATCACGTCTTCTAGGAAAAGCTGCGTATAATACAGAACAGCTACCCTGAAGGAAAGGTCAGTAGACGTTAGGCGTTCTCCCCGACGACATGGAAGTCCTCGGTATTTGCAGTATCGATGGAGTCCCCGTGGAGATCTGTAAATTTTCGGCCGACAATGTCTCCTACTCTGACTCAGAAGAGTCGAACCAAGAGCAGTTCCAGCGCCAAATGGTGGAGCGGTGGCGCGAAATATTCAAGCAGCAGGAGCGGAGAGACGAAGACGGCTCCGCTGTCCTCTACGCCACTCGCGACTGTCGCGTACAGTCAAGCACGGTTGGATCACTTTGGAGACGATGCGCGTTTGTCCTACTGCCGAAGGAGCCGCTGACTGTCGGGCTGGCGGCGAACCAGCAGCGCTTACTAGCGGTGACAGTCGGACAAGAGCGGCTGTCCCCGGATGAGGTGGCGGACCGAGTGAGAGCTACTTACGGGAGCACTGCACTGCTCCAGAGCCAGAAGCTGCAGCGCTGCGGAGGAGGAGCGTCTAGGATAGACGGCAGTGCTAGTAAGCGCAGTCGCATGTACATCCTTAATACATGCAAATCCGTAATGTAATCATGTGTTTGGTGTTTGCGTGATGAACTCTGCCTCATTATGTATCTGATACAAATGACCATCATTTCTGATGTGTTTACAATTTGTCATGTGGTTATGCACTGTACTCTCTTCTGTTGCTGCACAGAAATCTGCCAAGGTACCTTCTTCTTTGTGCTCGAGGAAGACACACCTGATGATGCAGCTGCAGTGGAGGAAGAAGTGGGCCACTCAAAGGTTTGCAAGGATGAGAAGCAGGATGCCACAAGTGCCCTCCTTGTGTCCCGTGATCCATTCAAAGGGCCCCTGCGCAGTCTGCCCGGGCATATTACATCCCGATACAACCCAGAAGCAATTGGGACGGCCGAACCACCTCGCCCTATCCTGCCTGTTGGCTCAGCTGTGCCCAATGAGCCTCAACTTGGAGACAGAAGTTACACTTCTGTTGGAAAGGACTTGCTTGCTTCCAGCATGCAACGGGAGTACACCCACCCTAAGGAAGTCACCCCAGAAAAGGGTACATGCGTCCCTGTGGGTGGGGCCCAGCTAATGTCCCGAGATCACATGAAATCCTTGTTTCCGCTGTGGACAACAATGCCCCCAGTGTCCCTTGCCATGTCCTCTGCTGTGGGAGTGACTACATCTGAGGACAGGACAAGGTGATTACACAGCTCTTGCATCATATGCGCGTGTGAAATTGCAGCTGGTCTAATTAGTATGCATACTGAAACACACTCTGCGTAAACAAATACACATCATTCTATTCTCTTTTCCTGTATTTTAGTGACCCCAAGCCCTGCCCACCACCCCGCCCACCCACAACCCTGGTAAGCAATTGGATGCATATGCATGTTGGAATGGTTTGTCATATGACTCACCTCGCCCACAACTATGCCCACTTATTGCTGAGACTGCTGAGTCAGTGTTCCCAGAACCGCTGCTAACCAAGCAGTATGGGCTGTGTACACAATGTGGTGGTACTGGCTAAAGTCCTGTAATTAAAGATAGGACAACTAGAGATGATGCAATGTATAAACCAATTTGTACATGTGAATGGTGAATTTGACCTCTACTTTTTCATGTACGTAAATAGCTACACGATGTTAGCCTCACTACTGTACACTATGTCATGTTGTACATTTGGTCATTGCCCCATATTATTATTCGGCATGGGTCTCTATTTGCCAGTCAGCACCTCAGTGTCAATCTCAGACATTTTAATGGGAACTCGATCCTCTAACGCCCCCTTGCACTTGTACCGCTTTGTCGAATATGTGTGTGTAGTTGGATACATAGGGTATTGTCCACCTTGATATTTTGGGACTGTGTATCCTAGCAACATACAGTACATGCCATAGCTGCCATTGCCTGTTTAACACAGAGATAGATTACCTGCATGCACACACATGGGGGAAGACAGGTCTCAGGTCTGGCACTGGTTTTGAAGGTAGATGGGCGTGACTTCATGGATGTGTGTGCTTGTGTGCGATAATACGCATGTATCTTTGTATTACTTTGTGCAGAGTTTCCGCAACGTTTTTGAGAGGGACTCCCTCCACGCCATAGAGCACAAATACAACGGCCCTGGTGCTCCATGTGTACTGAAGGCGCAGCAGGTGAGCTAGTGTATGGACTTGTGGTGTTATGGAGTACATGTGTTAACTGTCAATGTTCTTTTGTAGGAGGAGTGCACAGAGGAGATGGCAGTTCAGGCTGTCAAGGGGCGCTACTCGTTGGTCAACCATGAGATGTTCCAGTGCTTCTCTCCAACGTGTACCACTTGTCCAACCATTCGCCGTCTTGGAGAGAAACACAGTCAGTTCTGTGAACTCTGTGATTGCAAAGTGCCTCACTGCGAGACCTTAAAAAAGAAGAAGAGCACTGCGTGAGTCTGTGTGCATGTGTGTGTCACTATAGTTACTGGTCACTATGGTTACAGGTCACTATGGTTACTGGTAACTATGTTTACCTGTCACTATTCTAGTCCTGTTTTATTCTCCCTTGCATTGCACCCACAGACTCAGCACGTACGCAGTGAAGAGAGAAACCTTGCCTACCCAGGAGGAGTCTCAGGATGGCCGCACAGCCCACCATTCTAGGACACTACAACAACGTGCACCGAGCAATCTTCCCCAAACTTATGAGGTGCTGCCTCTTCCCACTCAAGACATTGCCCCATCCACTGCTCCGCCCACTGCTCCATCGACTGCACCACTCACTGCCCCGCTGACTGCCCCACCGACTGCCACACCCACTGCCCCACCAACTGCTCCACCCGCTGCCCCATTCACTGTCCCACTCATTTCCCTGCCCTATACCCAACCTCCCTCAAGTGCGGTGACCCTGAAGGAGTCCATCGAACTTGTCACCACCTACAAGTCACTGAAGGAGCAGCCTGAGGAGTACCTCCCTCCAGGTGGAATGATAGACAACAAGAAACTGAACAAGTTCTTCTTTGGCTACAGTGTGAGTTTGTTTAGGATCGGTAGATTTGTTTTATACAGTATAACTAGGCAGATGATCATTATTGTGGGGGCGAGCCTGAGCGAGAGAGAGTCTGAAAGTGCTGCAACTTTCCGTGGGATCCATAGTAGTTCTGAAACTGCTTAATAGCAGAGGAATAGCACATTTAGCTGGTGTGCCATTCTGTGCAGTGGGCCTATGCGGTGGGTAGCAAGGGTGCAGGCAGCACTTCTGTTGTGCTATTGTTGTTTACGGCTGGTTTTGGATATTGTAGCTCCCATTGGTCCTGCTGGATCTCCATAGCCGCTGGTAGTCCGTGCCTGAGGTGTCTGTGTAAGCATACTTGAATGCCTGAAGCAAAAAGACGTTGTGTGAGGGCTTGTGGGTGTCGGTGATTGTTGACTGGTTAGTAGTTAGGTAATTTTCCTTTGTTTTGTTCGGTTAAACCATAGTTGAACGTTTTTCCTGGCAAATATTGTAGAGGTTCGCGATTGGCAGCCATTTTGCTATTGGCGGCTTAGTCCCCCGTGCCCACAATATTGGGCCAAAATTTCCCCGTGGCCCAAACTGACATACAACACGTACAAATATATAAATATACATACAGGCAGCAGTGACGTACACTACGTTAGTGTGGGGCTCGCTCAGGCTTGCCCCAACTACGTAGCTATCCTAATTAGGATATTTGGAGACGTGTATGTATACCGTATGGGCTTTAATGTTCGCGGTACAGAGCTTTCGTGGATTGAGAATTTTGCAGCTTTAGCTTTTTTGTGGATGCTCATCTCAAAATATATTGAATATATGCGCTATGTACTGGACGTATTTGTACAAACATATGTGTCCCTCAACTGTCCAGAGTCTGCAGATGATCTAGCAAAGCACTATCGCCGTTCTGCACCAATTTGCTCAGCACACTTCCCTTCGTAGTATAATCTGTTCAGTCAGCCCATTCCAACTTGCTTTGAAGGGTCTGCATGTAAACCTACTGCTGGAAAGTGTTAATCATCGTTCAGAGTTACTGGGATGTGGGAAAGTTGTCGTTTCTAAAATTGCTCGATGGCTGTTTGAGGTTGTGAGTTACATTTGTGGATTTCATGCTAGTGGGACACTGTGGAAGCCTCACATGGAGAGGTTCTCAGCTGTAGTCACAAGGGAGGGAACAGAAAAGAGCCCTTTACTGTTGCGGTTCAGAAATCAAGGGCAACAGTCATTCATGTGCCAAGGAGGATATCGTGTGTCTGCTTGCTCTTCTTGCAGCAGGGTGATGATGGAATTAGTCATCACAGAGGTGATTTGACACCACACTACACTGGTGTTCCCTGCGTCCTAATTCACAGTAGCCATTTTTGCACAATTGATGTCACTAGTCTCAATATGGACGACATTCACTATGCTATTCAAGTGCTGGGCAAAACACAAAAATTAAGGTCTATATGGTCTAATCGGACAGACACACACACACACACACACACACACATACACACACACACACACACACACACACACACACACACGCACACACACACGCACACACACACTCTCCCCCCCACACACACATGCACCACTGAACTCTGTATTCTGTATCCTGTGCGCCAACAGGATGTAACGTCACATTCTTGTGGTGGAATGAAATACTGTATGTTGTCAAGGTCTGCTAGAGTAGTCAAAAATGGCGTCTTGACTCGCAGAAAAAAGGAAGCACACTCTTTGGCTGCAGGGCAGCTAGGGGAATGGCACCCCTCTAAGCTCATATCCCCCCACTCCCTTAACTGGCATGGGGCATATCAAGTCTGCCAATGACCAGTAGTGGAAGGGCCGGTCGATAATTGTAAAACTGGTGTGTTGGCCCGCGGAGAACGGACAAAGGAATCTCGCTCTTCGGCCGCAAGGCAGCTAGGTAAATGGCACCTCTCCAAGAACATGCCCACCTAGTCCCTCAACTGGCATGGAGCATCTCGAGCCGATTCCCTGCATGGCGCTGATTTTATGACTGAACAAACAAACATTAAAATCCGAGATCCGGTGCATTATAGTAGATTAATATTGTGATAATTAGCCATATCATGATGTTTCATGGGGATAGTTAGTTATCTTGCTAAAAGTCAATACCACCCAGCACTACACTGCATGAATGCACCATGCTACAATGTGCCTTACCCCGCTCCTGTATGTGCAGGTGATGCCAGATGTGTTCACAATCAACCATTTGGAGTACTACAAGAACCAGGAGAAGGGAGCCACCCTCGGTAAAGGTGGCAATGGCCAGGTGTACAGAGCTCACTACAGGGGTCGTGTGTTTGCAGTGAAGGAGGTGAGGTGTACTGCGCTGTGTGTGTGTGTGTGTGTGTGTGTGTGTGTGTGTGTGTGTGTGTGTGTGTGTGTGTGTGTGTGTGTGTGTGTGTGTGTGTGTGTGTGTGTGTGTGTGTGTGTGGTGTGCAACTTCAGCCTCATTTACTTCAAAGATGTTGCAGTCTTCTCTCTCTCTCTCACACACACACACACGTGCTGGGTTCTAATCCATTGACTTGCCCCACTGAATTAATTAGTCATTCCTGTGTCTCTCCTCTTGTGTGTTCACAGACCAAGTACCGACCGGATGAGATGCTCAACTGGAAGAAGATATGCCACCCAAACCTGGTCCCTCTGCTGGCCCTGCAGTACAACTTCTGCCCTGTGCAGCCGGTGGAGCTGGGTAGTGTTACGGCTACCTGCTGGGCCTACATGCCAATCATGGACAGTGAGTGCCTTGGTTGACTTTTGTGTGTAGTGCGTGAGTGTATGAGAAGGGCAATCAAAAGATTCCTTCAATATATATAATGTTTATAGGCTCCAAATACAACTCTTGAGATGAATAAGTGTTTGTTGTGAATGTGAAAATAGCACTTACTTATAATTATATGAGTATTGTAAGTGGAGGTTTTGCATGATATATATCACTGGCCACACTCATTGACTCCGATAAGCAATGAGTTCTGGACACATGCATTTTTCTGAAGACAGGTGGCAGCATACCTCACAACAGACACAGACCCATAGCAGATCTACTGTTTTTGTTCCTGCTCTCACCTCCTATCATTTACTCTCCCCACCCCTCCACCCCTTCACACTTAGTTGACCTACGCAGTGTCCTCCATGACATGGAGCCACTGGTGGACAGGATGAGTGCTGCTAGGTCCAGTAAAGTAGACGTGATGATGTCCAATGCCAAACACATCTTGAGGGAGATCCTCAAGGGACTGGAGGCACTCCACAACATGGAGCTGGTGCACAGGGACATCAAAGGTGTGTGTGTGGGGGGGGGGGGGAGAGTGGCATCAGAGCATGATTGTGTTTGGGAGAGGCTACGTACTTTTAATGGGGCAGAGGGTCCAAAAGCAAACTTAGTTTCATGAATAAAGTTTGCAAGTTTTGCCACTATTTTAAGCAATGAACAAACATCACACTGAAAAGTAATTACTAGGGCATACATAAGAATGCAATAGGTCTCACTGAGGTGGCCGCTAATGACATCATTAAGATGGCCGCTCAAGCCACCCGGTGACGCGATGCAAGAAACTGGCGTACCCACTGGCCCAGCTGTAGGGGCATGTGTCGAGGTAAGAACATCCTGCCGAGTTGATGTAGGCTGTGCGCTGGCCTGGGGAGCCATTCGTGATTATCACGTGGAAGCTATTTACACGTCCTTTTGGTAATTGCCGTAGGTAGTTTGCGCACGCGCAAGTAGCAAGATGTGAGCTTTCTTGAGTGGGAACTAAGCAAACTGAAGGTGTTCCCAAGCGAAGAATGGCTACAGGTAGTAGGAAGCCTGCGTATGAAGATTTGCCCAAGCTCCAGGCACGTGGTCCCGGGGGACACATTTTGGCTGCGTGCTTTCGCAAGCTTTGCGCAAGCGCGCCTGAAGAACAAGCCTAAACATAGGAGTGTATTGCGCAAGTGCTGCAGAGTGCATATGCGGCCATTGCACAAGTGTCGTGAGTTGATTGTGACGGATATATATATATACATATGTGAGCAGATTTGAGAAAAGGGACCACTTCGCGCTAAAAATCAATTTTGAGTTAGTGGTACTAAGTCACAGCACAGTTGATGGGCTCTCTGTTGAACTTTGATGCGTTTCAATAGCTGCTCCCGTTCCCGAGTTACGCTCGCTCAAAGTACGAAAATACGCTCGGTGCAATTATGAGAAAACGGCCCGTAACCCTTCCGTTTTTATATCCGTAAACATGGCGACAGCGTAACTAGTCTTCCTGGTTTGAAGCGCTGGAAAGGACTAGGCGTTTCAAACTTGGCCATGATGTTGGGACTATACCACAGGTGTGTATGATGCAGTAATCCGACTTTACTGGAAACACGACTCGTTTGCGTGTTTTCGCCCGTAGTGACACTTTATACATAGCGCGAAGTGGTCCCTTTTCTCAAATCCGCTCACATATATATTTTTTTATACAAACGTGAGATGACTCGGCGCCGAGATTACTTGCCTCGCCTTCCGGCTCGGCAATGAAACAATGTAAAGCGTAAAGTACAGGTTGAAATTGTGTGAATCCACATGCTGTCATTGCTGAAGCTGAGCTCTTATCACTAAATCAACCCTGTGTAACAACACGACTTGTGCAATGTATGTTACTAGGTTTGTGTATATTTAACAAGTGATGTCATGGATTTTTGTATGAATGGAGCCTTTGGTGCTGGTTTCTGTTCGACACTGAAGTCCAATATATACTGTATCTGGCCATGGCTGGGTCAGCCCTCACACTTGTGCTTGGTGGAAAGCCAGTGAGACCTATAGTAACTTTCTTCTGGAATTTTGGGGGGGCCTATAGCCCCCTAGCCCCCTCTTCCACCACCCTTGTGTGTGTGTGTGTGTGTGTGTGTGTGTGTGTGTGTGTGTGTGTGTGTGTGTGTGTCATGTGACCAATCCCTCTTGCTCTATCCCCACATTCCCCACCTAACAGAACACAACATCCTGCTACGCAGTCAGTGCAGCTGTCCTGACTACTTCACCTGTGTGTGTCCAAGGGGCAACAAGTGTGAAGTGGCCATCGCCGACTTTGACAGCACGGTGGAGAACGGAGCCAGACACAGCTCAAAGCGTATACCTGGGACCTACGGCTATCGCGCTCCAGAGGTGAGAGGAGGTAGCATAAGAGAAGAACTGTGTGGTAATGTAGAAGTGCTCTTATGAAACACACATTTACACCCTCCCTGCAAAGAACAGAATGTGTACGTAGTTCGAATCATCATATTACATACCTACACGATCGTATAAGTTGTTGCATCATGTTGCTATGATACTTATGCCATGTAGTCATGGCTACTGGTACTCTTCATGTTGCCATGTTGTTTGTCCTGTTGCCATGGTACTTAATGTTGCCATGGTACTGCATTTCGTGCAGGTTTATTCCCATTCCTATTTGTCTGTCTCCCCTTCCCTTGATGTGTGGGCGTTTGGAGTCACAGCCACCAATGTCTTCATGGGGAGGAGTCGGGAGGAACAGGAGCAAGATGTGAGGCTATGGCTGTGCACAGGACACACTGAGAGCTAGCACAGGTTGTAGTGATGACTGGAGCAATAGTTGACAAATGCAGTGACAAGTAGTGGTGCAGTGGTTGACAGACACGATGAGAGCAAGCACATGGTTTCACTTACCCATTGTCAGCTGCTGAATGGGGTGACGTGTGCAGTGTGACAAATGACTTAGCGATACACAACAATACATTGTAACCCTTCTCTCCTGCAGGCTGCTAGGTTACTGAACACCCATGTACACCAGAAGCACCACACAGCAGAAGTGGTTGTCCCACAGCTGAAGCTCAAGGACCTGCTCTTTCACGGAGTAGGGGAGTTACATGAGGCGGCCATGTTTGTCAAGGAGTGCCTGGAGGTGAGATACACAAATGATAGCAGTCACTTGAGTGAAGCTATTGTAGCCTCACACTAGCATTCTAACCATGTGACAGCTGCATGTATATGACAGTAGTAACATGTTGATATGTACATGAGATTCACATGACCAAATGTGGAGGTTATGGACACACCCTTGGGGTGAGGTTGGACAAGGTTTTAGAGTTGTGCAATACCTACAGTTGTGTGTGTGTGTGTGTGTGTGTGTGTGTATGAGTGTGAAGGTGTGTGTGTGTGTGTGTGTGTGCGCGCGTGAGTGTGAAGGGGTGTGTGTGTGCATGTGTATGTGTGTGCATGGTGACACAACCTGCTGATATCTCTTTCCCTCCTTGCACAGGTGGATGCCAGCAAAAGGAAGACTGCCTCTGCACTGTTGAACTCGCCATTCCTCTCTTCCTGATTTTACAGTACCTTTCACTAAATGTAGCTGTTTGCATGAGTGCAACACAGTGCACAGTTACTAGTGACAGTGAGACAGTTGGAACAGTGCTACAATAATTATTACCATTTTTGTTATTAATTTTAGGCACTGATCTTTGATATATATATATTAAATGTGAATATCTACAAAGTGTGAACATTTGGTCCCACACTTATATACATACACACTGTGTATGTATGCATGTATGTATGTGTGTATGTGAAGGAAGCTTAAGAATTGATGTATCTTAAATTACCCAGCCCCCTAGCTCAGGTGAAGTGTGCCTGAAGTAGTCAATTACACCAGTTGCTGCTTATTGGTCATGTACTGAAGGAGCAACCAGCGAGGAAACTGGACGCCGACATGTGTGAAACTGCACACACAATGTGGGGCATACCTACCTGGATCTAACACCATTTTAATCCAGTTTAGAGATCCATGTGAAGCAGTTTTTGGATTTATGGTTTCTCTCCCCACCCCTCCTCTTCCCAACATAACTCCCCTCCCCACCCCTCCTTGCCTCTTCCTTATTTATAAAATATATATACGTACCTCTGGGCCCCTTCCCTTCTCTGCCAGCTCCTTCCCTATAATATACCTCCAGCTTCTCTCCTCCTAGCTCCCTTTCTCCACCCCAGCTGTATGCCTATGGGCATCCCATCTTGCACTAGTCTTGTGTTTGATCAAACAGCATCAATTCTTGCCAAGCAGCAGAGTTTATGTAAGGCGACTGACCCCATAATTAATAGCCAGGTCAGGCATATAGCCTCCGGAAACATTCTATTCTGTATATTGCTCACACACAACAACACCCATCTCAACAAGAGCCCTTACATCTACACACACATGTTAAATATATAGCTTTGTAGATGATCACAGATTAGTCATATCAATCCATATAAACGTATATTGCATGCATGCATTCATTGATTTTATGCGACAAGTCTATAGGGTGTGAGCACATGCAGTGTGAACTCTTGTTTGAGCTGCGAACATTTGAGAAAGGATATATAGTGTGGACAATAATACCCTTCTACTATGCATAGTGACATCATTGGGGGAGAGCCCTTGTGCATTGCTGTCATATATGACACTAGGTGTGGGTACTGCCAGGTGGTTATCACAAAATAGTCCCAAAGCTCAACCTGTGCCAGACATGCATCTTCACAATGCATGGCCTGTCTTACATCAACACATGCCAATGTGATCTAGTCAAAATTATATATGCATTATACCTTGACTTTGAGTGCAGTTGCTAATGCATGCAGTGCATGCCTGCCTGCCTACATGTGATGTCATTTATTTGTGGTTGCCTGATGTTGCCTACCTGGCACCTGTTGTAGCCACAGTTCAAGAATTTTAATATCACCTTGTTTACTTGTTGTGAAGGTATTTGGTTGCTATGAACCAGCTGTTGTCATTTACCTCATATAGCTGGGTACTTCAAGTTGCCATGGTGCCGCAGTGCTTGAACTCTTATTCCTCTTCTAATATCTCACGCAAGCTCCCTTGATGTGTTGGACTTTAGTATCACATGCATGCCGACAAGTAGAGCGCCGAGTGAGGTAGAGAAGCCTACAGTGGTTACCACTTGCAGAGTGGAGAGAGAGAGATATGGCCAGCCTCACTTTGTGACAGCTGTATGACAGTAGTGAATATATTGAAGCACTCCTCATGACAGTCACAAGACTGACCACATGCATGTATGACATTGTGTGTAAGCCACCTCCTCACATGTGTATATATGGATGCTGAATTGAAGACAACCTACAGTAATGGAAACTGAAGAACACTGTGTATAGCACTGCACTATAGCTAGCTGATGCAGAGAAGCCAACAGTGGTGTATATAATATATATGTGTGTGTGTGTGTGTGCGTGCGTGTGCGTGTGTGCATGTGTGTGTGTGTGTGTGTGTGTGTGTGTGTGTGTGTGCGTGTGTGCGTGTGTGTGTGTGGTGTGCGTGTGTGTGTGGTGTGCGTGTGTGTGTCAGACTTCCTGCTGACACCTCATTCCCTCCTTGCACAGGTGGATTACCACAGAAGAAAAACGGCTTCTGCACTGTTGAAGTCGCCCTTACTCTCTTGATGATACTTTACCATTCACCAAATGTAACTTTCTGCATGGATGAGCACATGTACAGTGTCGATCAGTTATTATTTAGGGATGTACATGTACAGTGAGACAAATGACACTAAGTGTTACCATTATTATTATTAGATTTTAGCTGCTGGTCTGTGATAATAGACGTGAATATCCACAAACTATGATTTGGCCTCACATATGTACACTGTTTTATGTGTGTATGTTCACTATGCTTATGTATCCAGGGTGAGACGTCCATGATCACCAGTTTGTAGTAGCTAATATAATAGGTAAAAATAGCACAAAAACCTTTAACTTGTTGTGTGTTGAGGCATAGGGGTGCCAGGACATATTATCTAACCCGTAGACTGCCCTAGTTCGGGAGAATTATTACAGACGTGTCCAATCATACCAGTCGCATGATGCCTATTGACCTTGCACTGAAGAAGGAGCCTGCGGAGAAAATGGATGTTTTGTGTTGTTGAGAATGCTTACCTCAATTAAATAGGAACCATCTACTAGTTCTTTCCCTGGTCTTCCACTCATCTATATACATACCTGCATACATTAGAGAGTGGATATTGTGCAAGGAGTTGGGTGCACCCCCTGCATGTACTACCCTCTATATAGTAACATAAGCATGAACGGAGCTAGCTCTTACAAATGCAGCGAAGGGCAATAATAGAACATGCCACTGTGCATAGTTGTCATGATCACATGCTTATGGCACCACTCATGGGTGCTGCTGGGTGGTTATTGTGGGTTATTCCCAAAGGAATGATTAAACTTGTACACATGCTGGCCTTGACCTCTTCTGCAATGCCTCTGTTGTCTTACATCAAGCTTTCAATGACTTCAGGATACTGCAGATCACTGTCCAATCACTGTATATATAGTGATGTAACATCTTGAGGTCATGATGTCATACCAATTTGTGGTCAGCTGCAGGCCTAGGGTGCCATGAATTCACGGTTGCCTTGTTTCTAGCCTGTTGTCATAGTATGTCAGTTGCTATGTAACAAACTACCAGCACTGTTGTTATTTCCCTCTTGTTGCTACTTACCTCAAGTTGCCATGGTACCCATGTTGCTATGATACATCAATTTGTTTGCTATTTACCTCAAGTTGCCATGGTACCCATGTTGCTATGATACATCAATTTGTTTGCCATGATACCTATACACAGAACTACACAGGCTTATATCCTATGATGTGTGGGGCTTCAGTACCACAGTCACCAATTGCAAGGCTGCACACAGCTAGTGACATGCACCTGTATTGAATGTACGTATGTGACAAGTTACAGAGATGACTAGTTCAATGGAGACCTGCATGAAGGCTAGTGGATATAGCTACAAACACTTACATGACTACTGTAACAGGTAGTTAAGTGAAGCTATTAATTGTGACCTCACCATTTAATTAGGAGTCTGCTGATACATGTGTGTGTGTGTGTGTGTGTGTGTGTGTGTGTGTGTGTGTGCGCGCGCGTGTGTGTGTGTGTGTGTGTGTGTAGTATAGCTTAAATAAGAAGTGTGCCTGAAGGAGTCAATTACACCAGTTGCTGCTTACTGGTCATGCACTGAAGATCGAGGCAGCCAGAGGAGAACCTGCTCATGTGCACATGTGTTATATGCAATAGAGAATGTGGGGCATAACCTACCTCACACTGTAAGAAATCTCTCTGGGCCTCCCCACCCCTTCCCTACATATACCTCCTTGATTGAGAGACCTTAACAGTGGAGCTTATTGACATGATGATGAATGTTGTATTGGAGTGTGCAGTAGACCATGTGTGTGTATATGCCACCCACACAAAGCAACCTTCTCACACTTGTGTGTGTGTGTGCATGCATGGGTGCCAAAAGTCAGACACCCTAAAGACTAATGGAAACTTACACAGTGAAAACGAGAGGTGCATGTGCATCGGTTGAGAAAAAGAAGCCTACAGCAGTTTAGCCACATACATAGAATGCCCAACCACCTCATTCAGAAGCAGATGCCGAGGTGTAGGCCAGAAAGAAAGAAGGCCCCAAAGGCCCAGTAGGATTCAGTCATGTGTGATGGCTGCCAGACTTGTTGAACAGATTGAGGGTGCGTTCATGTGTGTGGCAGATGGAACAAAATGAAGATCTCTGCTCGCAATGAACTTGCTGTATTATGGCTATTTTGTTTCTATGCCTACGGCTCCAGAATACACAAGAGCGGGTTTCAAGTGTGACCACATACGCCCGCATATGTAACTGTGCACATAGACAAACGAGGGAACGGGACTGGCAACGCAGACCGGAAGTTGTACAAGGTTCGTACAGATCACGTGCGCTTCGTTAACAACGAAATCGAGGAAAATGGCGGCGACCTGATAGATGTGCACCAACATCAGCAACGTTTTCAGCACGTTGGGAGCGAAACTGGCAGCAACATACTTAGCGCAGTGGGAAGAGGTATATGCGATGTTTCCAGTCTCGTTCTTGGAGTAAATCCAGAGATTTCGGGCTGTTCGTCCAAATACCCGTTTTTCACCCTAGGAGATCTTTTTCGCACAGCGAAGGACATCTTCAGGAACCTCTGCACTCTATGAGAGCATGTATTGCCTCTGAGCCACCGATAAACTTCTACATGATCGGATGCGATAAGCAGTCGTTACCCCTTACCGTCTGGACCGAAATTCCAGTCAGTCAACGCAAAGGATTGAGATAAGTTGGCGTCTGTTCAATTCAACGAAGCTAACTTGCCACTTCTATGGCAGTTAGCTTACCGTAGACTTCATCCAGAGCGAAATCCTTCGCCCCCAAGTTCGCCCGTCTACACTGCCTCCTCTTGGGAGTCCAGGATTTTGACGCTCGAGTGTGCTGATGAGGTGCCAACTTCACAGTGCTTGGAATACTCCGTGCCACATGGTTTCCGACGGGTATGCGGTAAGTACGACGAAAGAGGCCGACGAAATACGGCGAATCTTAGACAAATTCCTCGTGAGACGAAATCAATTAACATCTTCCTTGATAACGGAAGCTGTACGAACCTACTACAGTATTGCAGATAGGGAATTTATACGGACTCCCGGTACACGTTGCCAGTCCCGTTCCCTCGTTTGTCTATGCTGTTTATTATTAACTCAGCTCTATGACTTCACCGGAAGTATGAGTTCACCAACACCTGAATGGGGATAACACCACGTAATGTACACGCAGCACATTTTCGTCCTGCTGGTTATACGGGAGAGCATGGAAAATGACCCAATTGTAGCGTCCTGGCCCGATCTGACAAGTAAGCGAAGAGTTGTATGTCTCAGCGCAAGTAGCTAGCTACATGTAGTGCTACTGGGTTGTAGGCGTGTGTTGGCTCGTCACGTGCTCCTGCATCGCGCTAAGCGCGTAGTTTAGATGATCTGACTGACCAGTTGTATCTAGGGCGGATCGAGAAACTTTTATGACTGGTTTCTAACACATAAAGGTATAGCTATAAGGAAGCATAGACATTATAAGATTGATACATGCAAATACTAGCCAGAGATGATCTGACCAGTTTCTGGAAACCTTGGAAACACCCCTGGATCCGCCCTTGTGTATGGCAGCTAAGCTTAGCTAGCTGCAGTTGAAACATTGACGGCGGGCTGAAAGCATCTCAGGCTCAGCGCACGTCCTTCGACAGGCCTACTGAAGGTACTTTTCGGCCAACTGGTACTACAACCAGCCATGGAGTGAGGGGTAGGGCAGCACTGTGCAGCGTTTGACATAATTATATACCATATACTGTCACTCCTATTCCTTGCAGCTTCAGTTCGCGGCCATCTGTTGGATAGATCTGTCCTGGGATATAGGCCTACCATCGATTCGGATGCCATTTACTCTATCTTTTTACTCCTTTTGGTACCATTGATCGCTGGGCAGTCGCGCCTAGTGCTTTCCGCAAGTGGACAATTACTTTCTGAAGTATGCAAGTTGGTGGCTGGTGACCTGACACCTGGACGCGGACTATTGATCAGATCTGAGCCATCGACGCAGCAAAGCCACACAGAACAAGTAACTTCAGTTTCACTGAACAAAAGAGAAACACCAAACTGCACCGAAGATTCCCATTTCAGAGGGGATGCCCTGCCACTGTCTGACTCATCAGAGTACAGTCCTAAGTTCTATACTTCTCCCCCAACCTCCCAAAGCAGTCCTATTCCTAATCATACAAAGTCCCCAACACAAAAAATCCCCAGTACTCAATATGATGATGACCCTACATTCAATGAAGTTTCTGTCACTGAAGAAAATCAGCGGAACACCATCTCCAATAGTAGTAGCAGTAGCACTGTTTGTGCTGGTGAATTATCTTCATCCCTTGGCAGACAGCAGAGCTTCAACAGTGCACATGAACCAAAGGCAGCGGTAGACAAATTGGCAAGCCAGAGTGGAGTGCAGGGGAAGACTAATGCCATAGTTGGTTTGGGAAATGAGCCGTTTTTCTCCCAAGCTGGAAGTGATGTGGCCACTGGCACACAAGACAGGACATTCTCAAGCTCTGTTTTTCCTACTGGCAAGAGTAGCAACACCTCTGGGTATGGGAGCATAGCTAGTGGTTCAAGTGTAAGCACTGAGAAGAATGGAGCTGGCTACATTGATCAACTGCACCGTACAAGTCCACCATCTGCTGAGCACACTACTGGCCGTGGTGATAAGGGTGTTGTGCGGAGAACTAGCCGTGAAGTGCTTCATCCTGTGCAAGAATCCGAGACATCCTGTAGTAGTGACATTGTAGTAGCAGTTCCAGCCATCCCAAGAAGGATAGGACTTGTTTTTGGCTCAGATTCGTATGTGTAAAGTGTATGCGAGCATAAGTGTGTGTGTGTGTGTGTGTGTGTGTGTGTGTGTGTGTGTGTGTGTGTGTGTGTGTGTAATTGACTTGTGATTATGCCTCTTTTCACCCCTATTCTCCCCTCCATCTCTGTTCACAGAGCAAAATTTAGCCACAGGCCCACTTCTGACAATGGTAAATCAAAACTTCCCAGCTCCGTCAAGCCCCCAAGAGCCACAGAAGGGGCTAGTTCCACACATCTCGCTGTAACTACAGTTGAGAAACCCAATTCACACAAATGGTCAAAAGCTTCAAAAGAAGGATATGAGACAGGATGTATTCTCTATTCAGTAAGACACATATATAATACAAACCCTATCTACTAGGGAAGGTTGCTAAATATT
>OZ025880.1:6716084-6731084 GCA_964019415.1 Ianthella basta | reverse complement strand
ATGTATAATTTATGTATGTTTTGATCTCGAGAACTTGTTCTACATATTCTGTGCAGTATGTCCTGGTGGCCACTCGCACACCTGATGAACTTGATACTGACACACTAACAGCAGCTGATGTGTGGGCCTTTGGGTGTTCAGTGTTGAAGATATTCCTCAGCCACAGTGGGCCTCATTCACAGAAACAGGTATACACAAATATGCACTCACACACACACACACACAATTGGACTCAGTTCTGCCACTGATTTAGTGATTATGTCTTGAGTGAGGTGTTACATTCAGTAGACAATGATTCTGTTTTCTCTTACAGATGGCTTTCCTCCACCTTTGGCACAAAGGAGGATGTCCACAGGAGAGAGAGGGGGAGAAGGCAAAGGAGGAACTGAAGGTACGTACGTATGTATGTCAATATACTACATACCGTGTGTTCGTGGTGACCATGGTGATGTGTTCATTCCTGTAATCCCACTTGTCTTACGTACACTCTGTGAATGCTGTCACACTGCAGTATGGCCATGTGTGTACATTAACGTTAATGTCTCCCTGTTTTCTTGTAGCTCGGTCTTCTGGAAAGAGTCTATCCAAATTGGCCTCATTTATGGTCCTTTGTGGGAGATTGCTTGAAGGTGAGTTGGCCATACACATGTGCCCAGCCCAGCTCGTAGACTGTAATGAAGTGTGCTTATACATGTTGCAGTGCTGGGGAAGAATTAATGACACACTGTTTAGTACTGAAGACCAGTTCCTGCTCTACTCCATGTTGTTGTGAGCACTAGAGTGATTGCTATATTATATTATACCTTAATAACTGTACATACTGCACTTTTATCAATCTGTTAATGAAATGCGCATAACGGAAAAATCCATGGTGTTTGATACTTTTTTGGCTGGTTGCCTGGTATATTTGGCAGTATATTCGACATTGCATGTAATCACTGCAAACATTTGTGTAAGCAACCTCTACCAAAACAAACTGTGGGCATAGTGTGTGCACTATATCTCCCTTGCACAGGTGTCTCCAAATGACAGAATGAAGTGCAGTAAGCTGTTAGAACATCCCTTTTTTACGTCATAAATGTTTCTCTAATTATTTATCGCTTTGCAATCAAGCATGTGGGTATATAATTTTTTATCCACACCAGGACCACGGCTGCTCATATACAGTTTCATGTATCATTGATGTAATCCCTTGCATGCATTTAATTTTTTTAATACCATTATTTAACAGCTAATTTTAATTTATTATGATTGTAGATTTTTATAAATTATGCACATTCAACTCATGATCATTCTATAGTTCAATGGCCACAGCCAGTTCATCTTTATTGTATAATTTTTTTGGATTAAAATTCAATTCCTCTTTCTTATTGTGTGTGTGTGTGTGTGTGTGTGTGTGTGTGTGTGTGTGTGTGTGTGTGTGTGTGTGTGTGTGTGTGTGTGTTCATGTGTGGTATCTCAACTGATTAGCTTTAACTCTCTACTTGCATTGAGGGTATCCCAGAACAAGGCTACGTGCCAACAGGATAAAGACCTATGCATGCAGTGTACCTGCTGAATAGTGAATAGCTATAAAGCTATACCATAACCAGAGAGTGATCTATACGCATAAAGCGTTTAGTACCTATTACGCAAGAATCTGCACTATGACTTCACCGGAAGTATATTTCAAATAAGGTCACTGCAGCTGAGGTCATCATGTCCCAAATCATGGTGGAAGTGCAGCATGATGCATTGCCTGATCATAAGGTCACTACCTACTAGGGCTAGGTCGCGGAACATGTAGCACATTTTGTCGTGTTAGGTATACGAGAGCAGCATGGAAAGTCCTCCAATTACAGCATCCAGGCCCGACTTGACAAGTAAGCGAAGAGTGTTACGTTGTGTCTCAGACTCAGCACTGGGTGCTAGTGTGTGACGTGTAGGCTCGTCACGTGTCCCAGCGCGGCCTACCGACCACGCGGCTACGTACGTACGTTAGCTGCAGTGGAAACGCTCATAGTGGGCTGAGAGCACCTCAGCGCACGTCTGTTGACAAGCCTACTGATAGTGCGTTTTGGCTAACTGGCTCTGCAGCCATCGCTGAGCAAGGGTGCAAAGTCCTTGCTGAGGAGTGAGGGGCGGGGCGGCACTGTGCAGCGCTTGACACATTATGTATACTTTGTTACATGATGAAGCCATACATCAAAGGCAACAACTGTGCGTTATATATATGCTAAAATCCCTTTTCCTTGCAGTTACAGTCCATGGGCATTTACTGGATAGTTCTGTCTTGGGATATACCATCGATTCGGATGCCATTTATTCTGTCATTCTACTGCTTCTGGTATCACTGGTTGTTGGACGGTCGCATCTCGTTCTTTCCACTAGGGGGCAATTTTATTCTAAATTCTACAAGTTGGTGGCTGGTGACCCAAGACCTGGACTCCTGATCATACCCGAGCTGTCGACACAGCAAAGCAGAACAGAACGAGTCACTTCAGTTTCACTGAACAAAAGAGAAATACCGAACTGCACTGAAGATTCCCTTTTCAGAGGGGATGCCCTGCCATTGTCTGACTCATCAGAGTACAGTCCTAAGTTCTATACTTCTCCCCCAACCTCCCAAAATAGCTGTGATCCTGATCATATAAAGTCCCCAACACCAAGAGACCCTGGTACTCAATGTGAAGATCCTGGAGTCAATAAAGTCTGTGTCAAAGAAAGGAAACGGAGGTAGCACTTCAGGAGTCGCCATCGACCTGCCTGCAATGGATAACAATACAATTAGCAAGAAGGACTTCCAAGAGGCCAGAACGAAAGCACCCAAAGTGACACATGGAGGAAGTAGCGACTTTACGGAGCGTACGGCTTTCTTGTGCGTCCTCTGCAACTGGTTGTTGAGCGTCCCTTACCAGGCCTACTGCGGAGTAAGAGCTTGCTATACGTGTCTGAAGCTACTGGCACACAAATTGAAGCAGAGGTGAGCCATCACAGTTGCAGACTGCCCATCGCATGTTTAACGTGCATGCATGTATAGCTATGTATAATCCAATTGCTGTCGGTCAGCTGAGAAACTTCTTGTCTTCTATATAGTCGCTTCGAATTCGCTATTTAACTCACATCTTCTTTCGTCCTTTCTTTCTCTCCGTACTCGTCCAGAGGCCGAAAAATGACCTGGTGCCCAGAATGTGGAAACAACATTATACCAGAGCAGGTAAGTATAGCTATTAAACTAAACTGCATTTCAATATGACACAATTGTTAAGCAGCCATCATGCATGACATTCATATACGATTGATTCTATAGCAAAGCTCATATACCTCTCTCTGCTAATGTACAGTTCTTCCCAGACAAAGCTGCCACTAGAGAGCTGAACGCACTCCATGTAGCCTGTCCAAATGAGGGATGCAGCTGGGAAGGGCAGTACTGTGACTACAAGGACCACTTTAACAAGTGCCCCCAGTCAAGGGTGAAGTGTACATATGAGCAGTGCAAGGAGATGGTGCTGAGGAAGAACATGGACAAACACACCAAGAAGTGTGTCTTTAGACCTAGCAGGTGTAAGTACTGTGGAGCTGAGATAACAATGAATAACACACAAGTAAGTAGGGCTAAATTTTAAAGTAGGACAAGGTGTACATGCATGGCCTTCATGCATATCATGCAGTCAGCTATGTGGAAAATATACTTTATTTTTCAATCTGATGATCAAGTTTGTGCTTTTTACAGTTCATTTATGCATTAATTCATGAAAGACATGTAGCAATAAAGGTCAGTTATTAATGATTGCTTTCTTTCTATAGCTTCCTATTGATGAAACTGATCTACGGGTGCCTCAGCAGGCTACTGATACTGGATTTGGTGCTATGCAGCTTGTTCCAGGCCCATCTACATATTGCGAGGCTGACAAGCTTGTAATTGAGGTAGCCTGTCTAAGTACTGATGATTGAACAGCCTGTGATCAACAAGCTATACAAATAAATACTGATCGATGTAACACAGTGTTACTTTAGAGTACATATATGTAGCAATAGAACAGTTATACTGTAATGAGTTGGTGCATGATTAAGTTGGTCTAGCTATCCAAGGTCAACTATATGTGCATAAGAAGTTTGATCCAGTTTTGTACCATGTTCTTACCTTTATGAGAAAGCTGAACAGCTGCGCTGTGCATCTTGTTGTAACTGTCACTTTTGAAATAATTATAACTATCATACTCCCTCCTGAGCAAAAGTGTGGACATCGATCATGTGCTACATTGACAATGCATTTCTGCTCAATTCTAGGTGAACGTGCATGGTTTGCATATACAACTAAATCATAATCTGCAGGGTAGCAGGGTATTAAGGCTGCATGTGGAGACGAGCATTGCAAAGGGAGGGACCATTATCATTGTGAGGAGCTCATTACCGTGGCAGATTCAATTTAAAGTCAGACAACTTCACTGCAAACCTCTGTCCATGGTCACAGGTCATGATCAGGGGAGACACACAACCACACTAATCAAGTGGTAGTGCCATGCATACTAAGGTACTATGTCTGCTGTACTAAGCTGTTATCTAAAGCATACAGAGTGCTGAGGTATTTACACTGTTATTGAGTGGTGTGGTCCTCATGATAATTCCTTCCACCCACACAGTGTATTGCTGCCTTTGAGGAGGGGTCCTTCCTGCCCCTCCCCTCCCGGGAGGCTGTGGAGAGGAGCATTGGAAAGGGAGGCAATGGGACCATCACCATTGTCTACTTCAAGGGAGTGGAGTTCGCTGTCAAGAGGGTAAGTAGGCAGCATACATGTAATTTTACATACTGTATGCACAGTGTAGACATAAGTGCATGACATGCAAGTAGACATGCATGTGACTCCCTATGTTCCATTTGGATACACCTCTCACACATAGACATAGCAAGTATGGAGAACGCATACGTGCACATAATCCTTTATGTGCTTGCATGCATACGCTGTACTACCCTGTACCCACACATGCATGGTATGCACCCAAACAGCACATTCCCATCATTCCTCACCCGCCCCAACAGTCACCCCACCTAGTGCTAAGGCATGAAATTAACCCATCTTAGGTGCTGACAGCAACCTTGCCCAGCAGTGTCTTTGCTCATAGCTGCAAGTAGGAGATAGATTCATTGGCCACATTGTGATAACCCAGTCTTCTACACTACCTTGGACTATATACTTCCCAAGACTTGGCACGTACTGTAAACTCTGTACATGTGTGTACTTACACAATCTTACACTCACTCCCAGCACATGTGCGGTCATTGCCTGCATACATAGCATTCGATGACTACATAAAGAGGGTTTACTGCATAGTCCATAGCACATCATTGCTGTATGACGCATATTATGTGTGTGTGTAATGTCCATTCTGCAGACACATTTCTGTCAGATGGAAATCGAAATCCTTGCTTCCCTACACCATGACAACATCCTCCCCTCCAGGCAGTGATGATGGGTGAAGAGGACCCTCAGCGTCCTTCACGCTTCCTCTGCTATCACTTTATGCCTCGAATGAGTGGAGACCTGCAGAGTTACCTGACCAAGGTGGGCCACGGTGCCCTCTCCAACCTCTTGATGCAGCACAAAGAGGACCCCACCATGCTGCAGCTGGTGGTGGACAACACCAAACACGTCCTCAGGAGCACTCTCAAGGGACTGGCCTACCTACACAGTGTCGGCATCGTACACAATGATGTGAAACGTGAGTAGATACAGTGCCTGTAGCCAGCGACATGTTTGTGATCACTAACACCATGCATGAGCTGTGCAGCTCCTTACAGTCTACTGCATGGGTGTTGTACATCAGACCGTACACTTGATTATACATGTACAGAGCTATATGGCATATTTAGTACTATGGTATAGTATTAAGTCTCAGCTAACGACGTATGTATATTATGTATTACATTCAGTTCTATATGCTACAGTATAATATTATAGTGTACATATGCATGGCATATATAGTTAGAACCCTGCTATGAAGCACGAGTGTTGGCTCAGTATTGTGTATTGGTAGAGTGCAATAATTATGAATTGCATGCGACAGGTTTGCAAACATCACCGATTATAGTCTCTGTTTGCTAAAAACAAAATTATAATTATATGATCGACACATGTGCACTAGCTGTGTCCATGGACAGACGTTTGCAGTGAAGTTGTCTGACTTTGACTCTACCTTTGATGTGACCAAAGTGAGGAGCCACCACTCTGTGTTGAGGCAGCTCTACTGAAACAACCCCACTGGGACACCTGGCTACAGACCACCAGAGGTGTGTGTGTGTGTGTGTGTGTGCGTGCGTGCGTGCGCGTGTGTGTGTGTTGTGTGTGTGTGTGTGTGCGCTTGTGTGTGTGTGCGTGTGTGTTGTGTGTGTGTGTGTGTGTGTGTGTGTGTGTGTGTGTGTGTGTGTGTGTGTGTGTGTGTGTGTGTGTGTGTGTGTGTGTGTGTGTGTGTGTGTGTGTGTGTGTGTGTGTGTGTGTGTGTGTGTGTGTGTGTGTGTGTGTGTGTGTGTGTGTGTGTGTGTGTGTGTGTGTGTGTGTGTGTGTGTGTGTGTGTGTGTGTGTTGTACATGTACACATCACTGTGTGGAGATGTTGTGGTATATGTGTGAGTGGACTTACGTGTACAAATGCTTCATTGTGCGGATGTATTCTATGATCTAAAAGATTACTCTTGGTCAGACTGCCATTTGTAGCTTGCCTATTGCCACTAATTTTTTGTACACTCTTTGTTCCTAAAGGGAGCCTATGAGTGGCAACCTGACTAACTACTTAAGACTAGCTTGTGTATTTATCAGGCTATGGTAGATTCTTCGTATATATGTGAATTTGGACTATTTAGTACTTTGATGATTGTTGTGTATGTACATATGAATCTATACATGGAGCAATTAACTGAATTGAGTGGAGTGTATATGTTACACGCATACCTCCAACCTGTATATACATAATTATAATAACAGCTAGGGCAGCTTGTTACTGTTTATGTTTATGTATGTTTTGATCTCGAGCTCTTGTTCTACTTATTCTGTGCAGTATATGTGTTGGTGGCCACTCGCACACCTGATGAACTTGATACTGACACCTTAACAGCAGCTGATGTGTGGGCCTTTGGGTGTTCAGTGTTGAAGATATTCCTCAGCCACAGTGGGCCACATTCACAGAAACAGGTACACACACACACACACACACACACACACACACACACACACACACACACACACACACACACACACACACACACACACACACACACACACACACACACACACACACACACACACACACACAATTTGATTCAGTTCTGCCACTGATTCAGCGATTTTGTCTTCTGGTGAGCTGTTGCCTTCAGTAGACAATTATTCTGCTTTCTCTTACAGATGGCCTTCCCACCTTTGGCACAAAGGAGGGTGTCCATGGGAGAGATAGGGAGAGAGGGCAAAGGAAGAACTGAAGGTGTGTGTATCCACAGCATACTATACATACTGTGCATGCATGGTATGTAGTATGCTGATGGTATGCACCATGGCGATGTGTCCATTCCTGTAATCCCACTATGTCATACGTACACTGTGTGAATGCTGTCACACTGCAGTGTGGCCATGTATGTACATTAACGTTAACGTCTCCCTGTTTTCTTGTAACTTGGTCTTCTGGAAAGAGTCTATCCAAATTGGCCTCATTTATGGTCCTTTGTGGGAGATTGCTTGAAGGTGAGTTAGCCCTACACATGTGCACAGCCCAGCTCGTAGACTGTAATGAAGTGTGCTTATACATGTTGCAGTGCTGGGGAAGAATTAATGACACACTGTTTAGTACTGAAGAGCAGTTCCTGCTCTACTCTATATATGTTACTTAAAGTGGGCTAGGAGTGCTTTACGCGATTTATGGCTCGAGGTGTGGGGGTCGAGTTGCTGATAAAGCACGAGGCGAAGCCGAGTGCTTTATCACGCAACGAGACCCCCACACCGAGTGCCATAAATCGCGTAAAGCACTCCTAGCCCACTTTAAATGATATAGAGTGACTTGCGCGGGCGGACGGTCGGCATTCAGTCTTCCATTTTCCGATTGCGTCATCTGCAAGCCATATTTGGCTGATTCCATTGCGTCATCTGTAATCCGATTGGTTGACTCCATTCAAACTTACCTCGCATTCTGGTCAGAAGGAAGGTAGAGTGAAGCGAGTTGCTGTAGCAGTAATAGGCGAAAACGGTCCTTCGCTGGCAAGAAGACTCTCAATGCGCCTTAATGGAACAAGTCTGAGTTGCGCTATGTTCTTTTTAGCATAGCAGAAGAACAACTACTTCCTGCCGTTGTTACTATCCGTTTGGCTAGCTAGTGCGCAGATGCCTGCTCGGACTTCCAGTTCAAGAACCGCAAAATGGACTAGCGAAGCACTCTTTCTCTGCCATTAAAGCACTTGTTGCCGCCTTTCAGAAGCAAAGGATGGGTGGCAGGCTAGGCTATAACTTACGGAGCGGCGAGGTCACACTTCGGCAGAAATATAAAGTAACTTTTGTAATTCGCAGTCTCAGTCAGACCACACTGGACAGAATCCACCCTTAAAAGCGTAAGGAGGAAGTTTGAGTGCTTGCGTTTCTTGCTAGAGTTCTTTATGGCTCACCTAGCGTTCTTTAACTTCCATAAAGCACTCTGCAAGATTACGCAATATAAAGTACTCAAAATTCCTTTGATCCGCCCACGCAAGTCACTCTATAGGTTGTTATATGCACTAGAGTGATTGTTATATTGCATTATACCATAATAACTGTATTTATTGTATAATGACGTCATAGATCAAAGACACCAACATATAGGTAAACGGGTTACTGCAGTGGCAATCACGTAAGTGCCCCAAACACCTCCATATATGGAAGGTGGTTTTCCTACGCCAGCAGAGCTGGTAATAAGCGTTTTGCTCCCACACCACCTTTCATATATGGCTACTGTCACACCAATGTAACAGGCACACTCCCCCTAGGGCATGGGGAAGCTGCATGAACCCATTCAATTCGATTTCTAAGATTCAAATCAGTGATTGACTTGCACAAAAGATGAGCATGCGCATGTTTCAGCATTCCAAAGGATGCATTCACAACTGACAATTGACTTACTACACACTATCAATGCCGTACCGCATTTACTACACAAGTCCCAAGGAGTGAGTGTAGTAAATATGTGGTACGGCATTGATAACGTGTAGTAACTATTACATACTGCACTGTTAATGAAGTGCGTAAAATGGAAAAATCCATGGTGTTTGGCAGTACGTATATACAACATTGCATGCGATCACTGCAAACATTTGCGTAAGCAACCTCTACTGAAACAAGCTGTACACTATATCTCCCTTGCACAGGTGTCTCCAAATGACAGAATGAAGTGCAGCAAGCTGTTAGAACATCCCTTTTTATGTCATAAATGTCTCTCTGTCTGTGGCCATGCAAAGGGGCAATGCAGCTTCCATCTTGGGGACTAGTTCCCTAAGCACCTCTCCTGTCCCATGAACCACTAGACTGCTCACTTGGGGCCCATGCTTGTGTGCCCTTATCGGGTAATTAGGTACAAATGCATACATTTAGTCAATTGTACTTTCTCAAATTATTTATTGTGTACATAGCTTTGCAATCAAGCATGTGGGTATATAATTTTTTATTCACACCAGGAACACGGCTGCTCATATACAGTTTCATGTACATTATATCATCGATGTCATCCCTTGCATGCATTAATATTTTAATTTATTAAATACCCTTATTTAACAGTTAGGAATGCTGCATAATTTTAATTTAATATGATTTCAATTGTAGATTTTTATAAATTATGCACATTCAACTCATGATCATTCTACAGTTCTATGGCCACAGCCAGTTCATTTTCATTGTATAATTTTTGGATTCAAATTCAATTCCTCTGTGTGTGTGTGTGTGTTCATGTGTGGTATGCCAATTGCTTAGCTTTAAACTCCTTGCATGGAGGCCGGCCGGGTATCCCAGAACAAGGCAAGGTGCCAACAGAATGAAGACCTATGCATGCAGTGTACCTGCTGAATAGTGAATAGCTATAAAGCTACACCATAACCACAGAGTGAATTATGCATAAAGTGTTTACAAGTACCTGTGTAGGAAGCGTGCAGCACTATAGCTATAACTTCACTGGATGGAAGTATATATTTCAAATAAGGTCACTGGGTCACGTCCCTAATCATGACATAGGTGGGGCACACACATGATCGATGCACATGCAGGCCATTTTCACGATGACTTCATAACGATTATGCAATCGGCCTGAGCACCATTTTGATTGGCAAGAACGCAGACCGGTCGAACGCCGGGGGGGGGGGGGGGGTGTCGGACTATGGACAAGGTACTGGGATTGCGCAATACCAGCACCTTAATAATTGCATTCCTGACATTCCAATCGCGTCTCTATGTATTATATAGCTCACTGTGCTCCAAGGCCGAGTGTGCCTACCCTGAGCTATGGCAGGTCCTTGTACTGCATTCGCGCCCCTGGTATGACCCGTACATACGTAGCCAATGAGCCATACAGTGGATTGGGCTTAATTGTCGGACCGCTTTCATGATTGAGTTGTTGCAAGTTATCGCAACGTTTCTTGAGAATTGCCAGCACGCTTTAGCCATTTCTAGCATTCCTGCTATCGAATGGGACAAATCATGTACAGAACCAAGACGATTGCGTGGGCTTGGCTGCCGATTGCAGTCCCATTGCAGAAGCAGTCAACCTATTAGTCTTGCAGTCCTGAAGTGATCAATGAGGACTCGCTATCAGCTACTAAGGAGAAAATTCCACAGAAGCACTTGCTCGGTACTCCAGATTAGGCTCGATCTGTCTCGTAGCCAACATTAGCGAACACTCGTACACCGGCGTTGCAAAATGCTTGCAAAACCTACCTAGATGCTGGGGAACGGCGGGGAACGGTCCATTGTCTGAAAGTCCTTGTCCAATTGTGTGCGCAGAAGCAAAGAAACAAGCGATGCGGCGTGTTACTCGAAATATGTCTGCTCTTAACTAGTATAGCTGTGTCTATGGTAAAATACACAGTAAAAGAGCAATCGCGTTGGCCATTTTTCGAACGCACGTGACCTGACCTAGTCTCGTACCCAGACCCACTTGCACCCCCCAAAAGGTGACGAACGTGGGTATGGGTACGAGACTATATACCCTATAGCGGGAAAATTTCGCGGAAGAAAATTTCGCGATTTTGTTCAAAACCAAACATTTCGCGGTTTTAATTTCGCGATTTCCAACCTCCAAAACATCTCTTTGGCAGGGAAACTACTTAGTTGAAGGGAATGTTCGAGCACAGAACCGTAAGATAGCACTTAAATGGCTAAACCCACTTCTGCGCTACGCGGCGGCCATCTTATTATGACGTTTGCATATTATTATACTGATGGGTGGAGAAAATTCGCGAAGGAAAATTTCGCGAATTTGGTGAAATCGCGAAAATAAAACCTCGCGAAATTTTCCCGCTATACGGTACCCTGCCCTAGTCTGGCTTGCTAGACCGTCCCAAGTAAGCGCCCACAGGCGCGGAAGGGAAGGGACGGTCTAGCAAGCCAGACTACCCTTGCCCTGGTGTCGCATATATAGCCTCGCACCCAGTCCCTATTTCCATTCCGACTTCCGCTCGGAATGGAAATAGGAACTGGGTACGAGGCTAGGTGTCGCACACATGCACAGGTCTTGCCAATCAAAATGGCGGCGATATGCATTGCGTAATCACTATGACATCATCGTGACAAGGTCTATTGCATGATCATCTTAAAGGTCAGTATGTAGCTAGCTACTTATAGGTTAAGGCGGAACATGTAGCACATTTCGATCGTCGTGTTAGTTATACGAGAGCAGACTGCCACTATGGAAAGTTCTCCAATTGTAGCGTCCTGGCCCGACTTGACAAGTAAGCGAAGAGTGTTAGCTACGTTGTGTCTCAGTCAGCACTGGGTGCTAGTGTGCAACGTGTAGGCTCGTCACGTGCCCCAGCGGGGCCTATATACCGACCACGCGGCTACGTACGTAAGTTAGCTGCAGTGGAAACGCTCATAGTTGGCTGAGAGCACCTCAGCGCACGTCTGTTGACAAGCCTATTGATAGTGCTTTTTGGTTAACTGGCTCGGCAGCCAAGGCTGGGCATGCCAGTGCGCAAGATTCTTGCTTAGGAGAGGGGCGGGGTCGGCACTGTGCAGCGCTTGACATAATTATACTGAAACCTCCTATTCCTTGCAGCTACAGTCCATGGCCATTTACTGGACAGTTCTGTCCTGGGATATACCACCGATTCAGATGCCATTTATTGTGTCATTCTACTGCTTCTGGTATCACTGTTTGTTGGACGGTCGCATCTCGTTCTTCCCACTAGGGGACAATTTTACTCTAAACTCTACAAGTTGGTGGCTGGTGACCCAAGACCTGGACTCCTGATCATACCTGAGCTGTCGACACAGCAAAGCAGAACAGAACGAGTCACTTCGGTTTCACTGAACAAAAGAGAAATACCGAACTGCACTGAAGATTCCCTTTTCAGAGGGGATGCCCTGCCATTGTCTGACTCATCAGAGTACAGTCCTAAGTTCTATACTTCTCCCCCAACCTCCCAAAATAGCTGTGATCCTGATCGTATAAAGTCCCCAACACCAAGAGACCCTGGTACTCAATGTGAAGATCCTGCAGTCAATAAAGTCTGTGTCAAAGAAAGGAAACGGAGGAACACTAATTCCAATAGTAGTAGTAGTAGCAGTAGCACTGTTCGTGCTGGTGAACTGTCTTCATCACTTGGCAGACAGCAGAGCTTCAACAGTGCACATGAACCAAAAATAGAGATTGACAAATTGACAGATCAGAGTGGAGTGCAGGGGAAGACTGAGACAATGGTTGGATTGAGAAGTGAGCCGTTTGTCTCTCAAGCTGAAAAGGATGCGTCCAGTGACACACAAGACAGGACAGTCCTGAGTTCTGTTGTTCCTACTGGCAAGACTAGCAACTCCTCTGGTTATGGGAGCACGGCTAGTGGTTCAAGTGTAAGCACTGTGCAGAATGGAGCTGGCTACATTGATCGACTGCACCGTACAAGTCCACCACCTGCTGAGCACACTACTGGCCGTGGTGATAAGGGTGTTGTGCAGAGAACTAGCCGTGAAGTGCTTCATCCTGTGCAAGAATCGGAGACATCCTGTAGTAGTGACATTGTAGTAGCAGTTCCAGCCGTCCTGAGAAGGATAGGACTTGTTTTTGGCTCAGATTCGTATGTGTAAAGTGTATGCGAGCATAAGTGTGTGTGTGTGTGTGTGTGTGTGTGTGTGTGTGTGTGTGTGTGTGTGTGTGTGTGTGTGTGTGTGTGTGTGTCTGTGTGTGTGTGTGTGTGTGTGTGTGTGTGTGTGTGTGTGTGTGTGTGTGTGTGTGTGTGTGTGTGTGTGTGTGTGTGTGTGTGTGTGTGTGTGTGTGTGTGTGTGTGTGTGTGTGTGTGTGTGTGTGTGTGTGTGTGTGTGTGTGTGTGTGTGTGTGTGTGTGTGTGTGTGTGTGTGTGTGTGTGTGTGTGTGTGTGTGTGTGTGTGTGTGTGTGTGTGTGTGTGTGTGTGTGTGTGTGTGTGTGTGTGTGTGTGTGTGTGTGTGTGTGTGTGTGTGTGTGTGTGTGTGTGTGTGTGTGTGTGTACTTGTGATTATGCCTCTTTTCACCCCTATTCTCCCCTCTATCTTGTCCACAGAGCAAAGTTTAGCCACAGGCCCACTTCTGACAATGGTAAATCAAAACTTCCCAGCTCCACCAGGCCCCCAAGAGCCACAGAAGGGGCTAGTTCCACACATCTTGCTGTAACTACAGTTGGGAAACCCAGTTCACAAAAAGAGTCAAAAGCTTTGAAAGAAGAATATGAGACAGGACGTATTCTCTATTCAGTAAGATACGGCAACAGCACAGCTGTCAGTATATACTACAAACTCTATCTACTAGGGAAGGTTGCTAGATATGTTTTACTATAATTGCTAGTGTATATTAGTACGTAGCAGCTCATTTACATAATAAAAATTATATAACACTGAAAATATTCTGAATCCCCAAAAGTAGATAGCTCGGGATATATGATGGTCCCATCTACTTTGGGAAATGTTACTAAATATATTCTGCTATAAATACTTTGCTGGTATTTATAGATGCTTATCTATGTAACGCTGGCCCAATCCTAGAATAGCTTAAAGATGTGATGATAGTCATAATTAATGCACCATTCTTTGTGCAAGTGTTCGGATCATGGGTATGTATGTTTGTAAGACTTGATCATACCAGCATGTACTGGTTGTCTATATGATATACTGGACATACGTGTGTGCGTACCCTAGTATAGGGTTCTGTATTACGTACATGTGGCATGTAGTTGGTAGGTTAGGCAGTGAATACTCTTTCAATCTGTTGCCTCGCAGTGGCCAACTGCAAGAAGCAATTGCCCCCCTTTCATGTGGCATGCATGGTTGTATATATACCCATGCAGTAGGAACTGAAGCAACCCCATAGATACAAAATGACCTTTCAAAGGTTACAAGTGTGATGCCTATGAACAATAAATAATGAAATACTTTGAAGTGATTACTAATAGCTTAAATTTCACCTTATGACCTTTGTATTTGACCTTTACTGTATTTTGATTTGTAAGGTGTAACTGACTTCATTTTGACCTTTCACTCTTGTCGATATGTAGAGTATTGCTGCCTTTGAGGAGGGGTCCTTCCTGCCCCTCCCCTCCCGGGAGGCTGTGGAGAGGAGCATTGGAAAGGGAGGCAATGGGACCATCACCATCGTATACTTCAAGGGAGTGGAGTTTGCTGTCAAGAGGGTAAGTGTGCAGTGTACATATATACAGTATGTGCAGTACAGGGTACATGCATGTGACTCTGTATGTTTGGACACACCTCTCATCCATATGTGCAGTAGGTATAGAGGCCCCATGCACCCTTAATGTACATGTATGCACTGTACCACCCTGTGCCC
>OZ025880.1:6661084-6706084 GCA_964019415.1 Ianthella basta | reverse complement strand
CAGGATGTTCTATATAATAATACAGCAAATGAATGTCAGTTAGCCGAACGGTCCTCTATAAGCGAGAGTCTTACCAATTGCAAGCACAGAGAAAACCAATCGAGAGCAAGAGAAGTCGATACAAAGGGCGAAAGTGTGAGAGTAGCAGCTTTTTGATTGACCGTACACAGGCCCCTATCTATAGTGTATTGATCCCGTCCAGTCGGTCTGTTCTGGTCCGAAAATTATATATACCCGACCGCGACCGCAGGATCGACTTTGAAGGTAGGGGCCTGGAATTTATTGTTCTGTAGCTAGTCCCTTACAGTATTTAATAGCTGTAGCTACCTGTACATTTCTACATATAGCTACAGCCATTGGGAAGTTATGGGGCTGATGGTGGGTTGAAGCCCGCACCCAGTGGCACCACTCTGTATCAGACGTAGTTTAAGGTAGTCTCGTTCCCAGACCCACCTCCGCCGTTCCGCTATTTCTATTTACTATATAGAAGGGGGCTATTCGGCTGGCTACTAGTGCGTAGCTAGCTACCTTACCTTGAAGACCTTCATGGCAGAGAGGGAGTGACCACGTGAGATTTCTGGGCTGTGTAGATAGATAGATAGATAGATAGCTAGGCTGTATGTGGTTGCAATATTGAGCGATACTACTTCTACATCTACGGGGCCGACTATATTGTATGCCATCTTAAGCTGCTCAAACAGCGGGAAGTATAAACAGTAGCTCACCCGTATTTATACCCTGGAAGAGGTCTCCTGACCGAACGGAAAAAGGCCTTTTATAGTCTCGTTCCCAGACCCCACCTCTGCCGTCCCGCTATTTATATTTAGAAGGGGGTGGGGGGTGGGTCTGGGAAAGAGACTAGGCCTTTTAAGGCCTTTTTGGGAGTATGACGTCAATACATTCGTGAACCTATATAACATAACATATGTTGTGCGCAAACCTCGAATCTGCGCAAAGTTGCTATATATAAAGAGCCGGCTACAATTAATTCTGCAAGAAGCAGTTACAACAGCTGTTTGCTAACGAATAGAAATGAGTCACAGTGCACTCAACAAGAAGGACTTTCAAAATGCCAGGACGAAACCATCCACCTTAGCAAATGGACTAAACGGCAACTCCACCGCTTTCGCGTGCATCCTTTGCAACTCATTGTTGAGCGTCCCTTACCAGTCCTACTGCGGAGACAGAGCTTGTTACAAGTGCTTGAAACTACTGGCGCAGACGTTGAAGCAGAAGTGAGCCATTACAGATTCCCGACCTGCTACGTTATAGCTGCATTGCGAGTGCGGCGCTCATATAATCTAACTAAGCGCCCGTTGCGTGCATGTATACTTCGCAATTCCCCTGATGTCACAACCTTATATTTGTATGTAGTGGTCGTGAAACGATCAAATGTCCTGGATGCGAAGAAGACATGGTACCAGATCAGGTAGGTATGGGTAGCTCACCAGATTGACGGCCGTTCATGACTTGGCATGGAATTCACTATAGTGCATGTCTCCCTTCCCTTTCCCCCTTCCCCCTCCCTCGTATATGTAGTTCTTCCCAGACAAAGCTGCCACTAGAGAGCTGAACACACTTCATTTAGCCTGTCCAAATGAGGGATGCAGCTGGGAAGGGCAGTACTGTGACTATGAGGACCCCTTCAACAAGTGTCCCCAGTCAAGGGTGAAGTGTACATATGAGCAGTGCAAGGAGATGGTCTTGAGGAAGAACATGGACAAACACACCAAGACGTGTGTCTTTAGACCTAGCAGGTGTGAGTACTGCGGAGCAGAGACAACAATGAATGACATACAAGTAAGTAAATGTAGGGCAAAGCGTGCATGCATGGCCTTCATGCGTATCATGCAGTCAGCTGTGAGGAAAACATACTATATGGATTACATAGTCTATATTTTTCAATCTGATAATTAAGTTTGTGCTTTTACAGTTTATTTATGCATTCATTCATGAAAGACATGTAGCAATGGCTATAAAGATCAGTCAGTAATGATTCCTTTCTTTCAATAGCTTCCTATTGATGAAACTGATCTACGGATGCCTCAGCAGGCTACTGATACTGGATTTGGTGCTATGCAGCTTGTTCCAGGCCCATCCACATATTGTGAGGCCGACAAGCTTGCAACTGAGGTAGCTTTTCCAAGTACTGATGATTGACCAGTGATCAACAACTAAAGCTATACAAATAAATACTGATTGATGCATGTAACACAGTGTTACTTTAATGTATGTATAAGCAGCAATAGAACTTAAAGTATACTGTAATGAGTTGGTGTTATGTATGATCAGCATAGCGCATAAGGAGTTTGATCCAGTTTTTGTACCATGCTCTCACCTTATGAGAAAGCTGAACAGCTGTGCTGTGTATGTTGTTGTAACTGTTACTTTTGAAATAATTATCATACTCCCCCCAGTGTGAAAAAGGGGTTAACAGGTCCATGTGAACGGGGTATAAGTGATTTCACTATGTGATTGCAGTGTGTGGAGGTTTTGTTGCCCAAAATGCATCAGCATGGTCATGCAGTCAGTAAACAATGAATTATGTATATAAGACCTGAACTGACCTGAATTCTTCCGGTAATGCAGTTCTGTACTTGACCTTCAATGCTGCATTTGGCCTATCTTCCTAGCTTCTGACCTTTTTAGCAGATCTAGAAGAGACAGGTAGCATTCTCTATTTGGTAAGAATCATCATGAACCAATATACCTCATTTTCTTCAGACCACATCTATCTCAGCTGTGTACATCTTGCTGTTAATGTTGGTCTTTGCTGTGTGCACATGTTTGCTTATATCACTTCTCTTATCTAAAGTGATGTTCGTAGTTGATCATGACTTGTACTTTTGTACTTCATCTTCATTCCGAGCTTCCACTCTTCTGTATTCAATGCACTTTGCATGCATGTCATTGTGGTGTAGCAATTGACAGCACAATGACATGGTCTACTATATAGTCTCATCTGCTGTATTTGATACTCTCGTTCAATGACGCTATATATACAAGTGCAATACATGTACAAAGTAGAATGCATTCAGTGTGCTGAGGTGTTTCCTTGTTTCACTCATTCAAAGGTCATTCACATTGCTATTTGCATGCGTTTTGCTTGATCCAATAAGGTTGAACCTTGCCGATGTTTCGACCAGATGTTCTGGTCTTCTTCGGGGTGAAAGAGCTTCTTCAGGCAAGGTTCATACCCTGTAGGATCAATTTGGTATTTAGAGAACTAACCCCCGTCTATTATGGTGTTTCGAAGATTTTAGGACTTTCAAAGTACAATGATTGCACCTGCAGTTGGCATTCAGAGCAGCTTGTCATTCAGCCACTTTCTATTCATGATGTACTCATTCAATGACGGTCATTCACGTTGCTATTTGTGTACAAGGTTGCCTTCTGTAGCTATTGGTGTGGTGAATCACTGTTATTGACTGGTGTAGTCTACTCATCCACACTTCCTCCCACACAGAGTATTGCTGCCTTTAAGGAGGGGTCCTTCCTGCCCCTCCCCTCCTGGGAGGTTGTGGAGAGGAGCATTGGAAAGGGAGGCAATGGGACCATTACCGTTGTCTACTTCAAAGGACTGAAGTTTGTTGTCAAGAGGGTAGCTACGCGGGCATTATTTATGTAGAACATGGGAGCAATGGCGTTATGGTCCAGATGGTTGCAAAACGCGCGTGCGTATGTACCTATAATATTACTACTGCACGGGGTTGCACAATAGACTAGGCGAATGCAAGCATTGTGGGGCGAGCCTGAGCGAGTGTCACGTACTCTTGCAGTGATATCATGGCCTAGAGAGTGGGCGATGACAGGAATGGAGCACACATGCATGATGGGTGTAGGTGAATGAAACAGGGTATAGGAAATGTGGATAGGCCTACTGAGTACGGACACACCTCCATGCACATGAGTACCAAATGCAGAGCATCAGACAGCAAGTTACTGCATTGATACCAGTTTATCTCTAGTATGTGAATAGGTACACCCTGGACAACTGGACTAATCTGTCATGTTACTGCGTTCTGATTGCTGCACCATGATTGTGTTGAGTCACAATGGCATGTTCTTAATTGTATTGTGCATTATATTTCACTTGTTTTGACATAATTATGTAATATGTAAAATGGCGGGCAAGGTGGTGACTCTCTGACTGTCTTCTTCAGCTATCATGGAGTGGGGCAGACAGACAACCTATATACCCATGCCCACAAATATACTGACAACGTCACTGCATCAGCATGTATGCACTAGATGAGCAGCCTGCTCGAAGGGAACTCGCTGCAGCCAACTTTGATCGCTGAAGAGTCTGGTCCCTGGCTAGAACAATGGCTGGAGCGCGCTGTCCTTCCAATGAAACGTTGACTGTAGCCGCCTGAGCATGAAGTTCACGCAAAAGCCGTGCTGCATCAAAAATCGGCATCCTAGCCGACGTGTGGACCCGCTGCTTTCCCATAGCTACAACAACAAAGGTAGGGGAGAGCGTCCTTGACATAGCGTCGTGAGTGCGAGCGACGTTCCAACGGGGTGTGTACGGTACCGTTGCTAAGGCATCTTTGTTTCGAAGTCTGCACGGTTGGTGAGGCGTCTTTGGTTCGGAGTGTGCGCGGCTGGCAAGCGAACGGCATGCAGCCGTGTTCTTCTACACCGGCGAAGAGACTCGGCTTGGGGCATATATAGACGTCTTATGCTTGGGGCTATGACCTAGACCAAATCGGCCCCGGGGGCCAAAACGGACGTACCATCTATACATAATAACTAGGCGAATGCAAGCATTGTGGGGCGAGCCTGAGCGAGCGTCACGTACTCTTGCAGTGATCGTGGCCTAGAGAGTGGGTGATGACAGGAATGGAGCACACATGCATGGTGGGTGTAGGTGAATGAAACAGGTTGTAGGAAATGTGGACACACCTCCATGCACATGACTACCAAATGCAGAGCATAAGACAGCAAGTTACTGCATTAATACCAGTTTATCTGTAGTATGTGAATGGGTACACCCTGCACTGTAAAAACTCCGGTGGATATAATCCACCAGATTTGGTGGATAATGCTGGTGCTGTATAATCCACCAGTATTGGTGGATATAGTCCACCATGCAGCTATGGTGGATAATTGCCACCATGATCGGTGGTATATTGTCACCAATTCTGGTGGTACCTGTACACCATGCCATCTGTATTCATGGTTCGAGTCCAATTCCAATTTCACACAGGATAGGAGTATATACAGTAAAAGTAAAGATACAAGTGTCACAACAAAAGTAAAACCTGTCTCTCAATGCACACAGTTTGCAGTAATGCTTTTTACTCTCTGTTCTCCATGGATGTCTGCAGGCCATGTATGCATGATGCATGATGTCCATGGGCCTTAAGGCCATTTTATTGAATTTCGTTTTGATGCAAATAGAGTGTATGTACAATATGGTATACATGTATCAATTGGGATGCAATTTATTGCCCTCAGTGCCTTGCGCCTCAGGTGATACAATGCATCCCAATCTCTATACCTCATTCAATAGCCTCTGCTTACAAACCTACCCTTCTGCCTACCTTCACAGGTATGCATGTATTCATACCTTTCTCCCATATACTTATATAATCTATAGGCACCCGGACATTGTAACTGGATGGATGTTCATGGTTTTGTCGCAGGGGCTGCAGACAAGGGGTTCATACAGTTTATGTGTTTGCAAAAGTTTAAGGAGGTGCCCAATGGTGATTTTTTGCCAACTGACGGATTTGATATGAATGTGAAGGCATACTGGAAGGGAAGCACGATGGTCTCACGTCACGATAATGAAAGGATGGTGCAGCCCTTTGTTCATCATATACTAGTAGAAGCCACTAAGTTGGCAGAGAGTGAGACCAGTAAGCGTTCATTTGCAGCTGTAGCGGAACCAATCATTATGGGGAATGCCGAGAACCGAGTAGCTGATGAAGCAGTGTTTGAACAGATAAACAGCATTGACAATACGACCAGCAATGTAGTGTGCATTTCAGAAGGAAAGTGCTTGCGAGTTCTGCTAGAGCTGAAGGGGACTCACGTTTTTCCGTACACGTTCGCAGCCAAGGCTGCTGAGGCAGCATTTTCCCAACTTCTTCAGGAAGTGGCTTTGGCCTGGCACTCAAAATTGTGGCAGGGTGACCTATTATGTGGATTAGCAACGCTTGACTGTTGGTACCTTTTTAAGGTGAAGTCTACGTCTGTTAATGGCAAGCTTCAGCTAGAATTGCAGGCTAACTCTTGCTACAAGCAGAAATTTGATGAAAGCAATTACATTGAGAATGCAAAGAAGTTGGCTCACTTCTTGAAGGATATCCTGATAATGTAGGAATGACAATGCACTGCATGCACTACGTATGTACTGTAGAGCCATATATAGCAGACAACCCCGTATGTTGTGCATTTCTTTCTTTCTTTATGTATACTATAGAGCTATAGTAGACAACCCCGTACGTTAAGTTGTGCATTATTTCAGTGAATGACAAGTGCCGGGTAAAACAACTTCTTCATGCCCAGTTATAGTGCTGGAGTCAAGCTGCTGAGGAGTAAAGAGAAGCACAGCTCCTTTGCCTGCACTATTACACAGCATTATGGTGATGTGCACGAATAGATACAACAAACAATACACAGACTGATCATGAGAAGTGTCCAAAAATGACCGATTGTTCTGACTCTTAAACCTGTGTATTCCACCTATATTGCTTAAGCATATAAGCAGCACATATTTAGCTGGAAATTGTCTTGCCCTTAATTCAACTTGCAAGTGCAATCAACAGGGTTCCGTCCCAAGCATTGCTGATGTATGTGGTTGGAGAGATAAACCAGACTTCTATTCTGTCTCTTTCATCAACAGAAAGGCTCTTATATGCCTACATTAATTTTCAGTTAATAACATTAATAAGATATAACACAGCAGAGTCACTCGCCTTTCCAATCAACTAACCATCTACTTATGGAGAACACCTCTGCACCATTGTGCATGGGAGTAACATCTCTGGACCACCCAACCTTCAATCATCGGCCTAACGAACAAGATCCACACTATTTGCCATACCCACACACTTGCAGCCAATGACACTAGTGTTTGTCAGGAGTGCACACCCACCTACACCTACACACACCCACACACACACAGCTCAGACACCCCCAAACAATAATCAGATTCATTGCATTGCACCTGCATGCCATGGCCACCTGACCACAAAGAGCTGAGAGGGCAAAAGGGGTTACCTGGCACTTGTGCAACATGCAGTCAGGCAATGACATGTATACAGGTATACAGAGTAAAAAAGCTGCTATAGGCTTCTAGAATAAGAGCCTTAGCAAGGAAAGATGACTAGATTGCCAAGGACGAAGTCAACAATATGCCCATCTTTGCCACAGTAAAGAATGTGTATGTCTACAACGCAAGTGAACTACTACTTCAAGTACAGAAGTTATTATCTATACACTTCAGTCATCATTTACACGCTTATCACATAGAGCACCTAACACCACCAGTCATCACATACATCAAGAGCAATTACTACATCCTGTGCCATTGCGCATGCTTAAACTATCCCAAGGCTATTTCATTGTGTGCCACCACTGCATAACACACTACTCTCATAGTGTTTCCTTAGTGTCTGACTATTTTCATATTGTACCAACTCATAAATGTACTCCCAATAAGACATACAATAATCATTACAGGTAGAGCCTCAATTATCAGGTCGTCGAAGTTATGGGCAATTCAATCAACTAGGATAATCACTTAAGCATGCATGTGGAATGGCATCTACATCATCAAGGTCTACCACGTGTAGAAAATGTCAAGAAATCATGCTTGATCAGAAGCTCATAAGAATTGAGGAGCTAAAGAGCAGCAAGTCAGTAAAAGGAATACACTCATTGATGAATAGCTTAAGGTAGATAGCAGCACACACTAAGGGAGACAGGGGCACACACTGAGGGAGACAGGGGCACACACTAAGGGAGAGAGGGGCACACACTAAGGGAGAGAGGGGCACACACTGAGGGAGACAGCGGCAAACACTAAGGGAGAGAGGGGAACACACTAATGGAGACAGCGGCACACACTAAGGGAGAGAGGGGCACACACTAAGGGAGAGAGGGGCACACACTAAGGGAGAGAGGGGCACACACTGAGGGAGACAGCGGCAAACACTAAGGGAGAGAGGGGCACACACTAATGGAGACAGCGGCACACACTGAGGGAGACGGGCACACACTAAGGGAGAGAGGGGCACACACTAAGGGAGACAGGGGCACACACTAAGGGAGACAGCGGCACACACTAAGGGAGACAGGGGCACACACTAAGGGAGACTGCGGCACACACTAAGGGAGACAGCGGCACACACTAAGGGAGACAGCGGCACACACTAAGGGAGACAGGGGCACACACTAAGGGAGACTGCGGCACACACTAAGGGAGAGAGGGGCACACACTAAGGGAGAGAGGGGCACACACTAAGGGAGAGAGGGGCACACACTAAGGGAGACAGCGGTACACATTAAGGGAGACAGGGGCACACACTAAGGGAGACAGGGGCACACTACGCAGACAAGGGCAAACAAAGAGACAGATTAGGACACAGAAAGAGACAGATCACAATGTCAAAAGGCATAAGGGCTCCTCAGACCATGCATCTTCCCACAGCTCGTGATGCAAGAAACACAGCAGCATCCTTCTCTTCATGCTTCACCAACAACGATTTGGGGGCAAAGGTCGGTGCTGTTGTTAAGATAACGAAATTCATTGGTATGGTATTCATTAGTGCTGTTGATGGGTACGCCTCCCTCCAACAGTGGTGGTTTATTACCACCACTGTTTTGTTGGTGGTATATAACCACCCAAATTGGTTGACATAAACCACCAGCAACTTTACCACCACCACACATTTTGATTTGGTGGAATATATCCACCGGAATGGTGGAAATACACCACCAGTGTTTTTACAGTGTGGAAAACTGGACTAATCTGTCATGTATTATGTTGAGTCACAATGGCATGTTCTTAATTGTATTGTGCATTATATTTCACTTGTTTTGACATAATTATTTCGCATTATTAACTTAAATGTAAAATGGTGGGCAAGATGGTGACTCTGGCTGTCTTCCTCAGCATAATGTGCTAGACATGGTGATATCATGGAGTGGGGCAGACGGACAACTTACCCATGCCCACAAATATACTGACAACGTCACTGCATCAGCATGTATGCACTAGATGAGCAGCCTGCTCGAAGGGAACTCGCTGCAGCCAACCTTGATCGCTGAAGAATCTGGTCCCTGGCTAGAACAATGGCTGGAGCGCGCTGTCCTTCCAGTGAAACGTTGATTGTAGCCGCCTGAGCATGAAGTTCACGCAAAAGCCGTGCATCAAAAATCGGCATCCTAGCCGACGTGTGGACCCGCTGCTTTCCCATAGCTACAACAACAAAGGTAGGGGAGAGCGTCCTTGACAGCGTCGTGAGTGCGAGCGACGATCCAACGGGGTTTGTGCGGTTGCTAAGGCATCCGCAGGCTGGCAAGCGAGCGGCATGCAGCCGTGTTCTTCTACACCGGCGAAGAGACTCGGCTTGGGGCATATATAGACGTCTTATGCTTGGGGCTATGACCTAGACGAAATCGGCCCCGGGGGCCAAAACGGACGTACCATCTATACATAATAATAATAATAATAATAATAATGATAATAATAATAAAACAGAGACTTCCGCCTACACTCCACGCCAGAGTGGGGCTCGCTCAGGCTCGCCCCAATAATAACTAGGCGAATGCAAGCATTGCGGGGCGAGCCTGAGCGAGCGTCTCGTACTCTTGCAGTGATCGTGGCCTAGAGAGTGAGCGATGACAGGAATGGAGCACACATGCATGATGGGTGTAGGTGAATGAAACAGGTTATAGGAAATGTGGATAGGCCTACACACCTCCACATGAGTACCAAATGCAGAGCATAAGAGAGCAAGTTAATGCATTGATATATACCAGTTTTCCTCTAGTACGTTAATGGGTACACCATGGCAACATGCAAGGTGATATCATGGAGTGGGGCAGACGGACAACTTATACCCATGCCCACAAATATACTGACAACGTCATTGCATCAGCATGTATGCACTAGACTAGGCGAATGCAAGCATTATGGGGCGAGCCTGAGCGAGCGTCACGTACTCTTGCAGTGATTGTGGCCTAGAGAGTGAGTGATGACAGGAATGGAGCACACATGCATGATGGGTGTAGGTGAATGAAACAGGTTATAGGAAATGCGGATAGGCCTACTGAGGACGGACACACCTCCTTGCACATGAGTACCAAATGCAGAGCATAAGACAGCAAGTTACTGCATTGATATAATTATACCATTTTCCTCTAGTACGTTAATGGGTACACCATGGCAACATGCAAGGTGATATCATGAAGTGGGGCAGACGGACCACTTACCCATGGCTACAAATATACTGACAACGTCATTGCATCAGCATGAATGCACTAGATGAGCAGCCTGCTCGAAGGGAACTCGCTGCAGCCAACTTTGATCGCTGAAGAGATCTGGTCCCTGGCTAGAACAATGGCTGGAGCTCGCTGTCCTTCCAGTGAAACGTTGACTGTAGCCGCCAGAGCATGAAGTTCACGCAAAAGCCGTGCATAAAAAAATCGGCACCCTAGCCGACGTGGGGACCCGCTGCTTTCCTATAGCTACAACAACAAAGGTAGGGGAGAGGGTCCTTGACATAGCGTCATGAGTGCGAGCGACGTTCCAACGGGGTGTGTGCGGTTGCTAAGGCATCTTTGCCCATCTTTGTTTCGAAATCGGCGCGGTTGGTAAGGCGTCTTTGTTTCGGAGTGTGCGTGGCTGGCAAGGGATCGGCATGCAGCCGTGTTCTTCTACACCGGCGAAGAGACTCGGCTTGGGGCATAGACGTCTTATGCTTGGGGCTATGACCTAGACCAAATCGGCCCCGGGGGCCAAAACGGACGTACCATCTATACATAATAATAATAATAATAATAATAATAAAACAGAGACTTCCGCCTACACTCCACGCCAGAGTGGGGCTCGCTCAGGCTCGCCCCAATAATAATAATAATAATAATGAAATAAGTGTACTGTACTTTTAGCACTATTTAGTGTTTAGTGTTTTAGCACTGTGTGTCAGAATCTGTACATGTGGTATTATTATTGTGGTTAATCTATTATTGTATTTTATTACAATGTAAAGCACTTACGTACACTCATACCATTATTACCTATTCAATATGCAATCAATGTATTTAGAATAAATTGTACATTCACATCTGTTGTAATAATAATGATAATGATAATAATAAAACAGAGACTTCCGCCTACACTCCACGCCAGAGTGGGGCTCGCTCAGGCTCGCCCCAATAACTAGGCAGATGATAATCATCAGTGGGGCGAGCCTGAGCAAGGAATAAACCAATAACATCGCACACACTCAGCAGACTGCAGAGATTGTAGCTGCAGGCAAGGAAATGCCTCACAGCAAGTGAAACATTGCGCCACCTCCAGATTAGATAGGTGTCTATGGAAGGCACACATTTTGTGACGAACCACAGGCTGTTCAAGCAGTGAAGGTTGCGGCTGCACGCGACGTTGTGCTCTATGCCTTTCTCTGTCACGGCCTGATCGTGCTTCTGTCTCTGCAACAGTTTCAGCAGCACGTCGTTCGGTCTGGGCAGCACTTCTCTGCAGTAGTCGGGCTTGTCTCTGATCTGCACTTTCTGCCAGAGCGTCGTGCCCTCTGGGCAGCACTTAACTGCTGCAGGCGGGCCTGTGTCGCACCAGCAGTTGCGTTGGCCACTCGCATAGCACGCCTGGCCCTGTCCCGTTCTCTTCGCACTCTCAACCGTTCTTCTCTGCATTCATGCAGGTGTTTCGGAGGCACGTTTGTCTCTCTCCCCCGCTCTCACCTCCGCCGTAGGCGCTCCGCGTGGGCCGGATCCATGTCGTCGTCTCTGAAACATGTGCACTTTGCACTGTACACTGTGCAGTATGTAGGGTATGTATAATTGTTTGTACATGCACGATAGTGCAACCACAATGTTTGTGAAGCCAAAAGCGGCTAGTACAAATGCGATTCGCAAATAGAACTATACGGTAAGACGTACGAGGACAGACAGACAAAGTCGCCGTTGATCTCCTAAGTGTGGGGCTCGCTCAGGCTCGCCCCAATAATGATAATGCTAATAACTAGGCAGATGCTAATCATCAGTGGGGCGAGCCTGAGCAAGGAATAAAGCAATAACATCACACACACTCAGCAGACTGCAGAGATTGTAGCTGCAGGCAAGGAAATGCCTCACAGCAAGCGATACATTGCACCACCTCCAGTTTAGATAGGTGTCTATGGAAGGCACCCATTTGTGACGAACCGCAGGCTGTTCAAGCAGTGAAGGTTGCGGCTGCACGCGACGTTGTGCTCTATGCCTTTCTCTGTCACGGTCTAATTGTGCTTCTGTCTCTGAAACAGTTTCAACAGCACGCGTCGTTCGGTCTGGGCAGCACTTATCTGCAGCAGTCGGGCCTGTCTCTGGTCTGCACTTTCTGCAGAGAGTCGTGTCCTCTGGGCAGCACTTAACTGCTGCAGGCGGGCCTGTGTCGCATCAGCAGTTGCGCTGGCCACTCGGATAGCGCGCCTGGCCGGGCCCTGTCCCGTTCTTTGCACTCTCAACCGTTCTTCTCTGGGTTCAGGTTATTCAGAGGCACGTTTTTCTCTCCCGCTCTCGCCTCCGCTGTAGGCGCTCCGCGTGGGCCGGATCCATGTCGTCGTCCCTGAAACATGTACACTGTGCACTGTGCAGTATGTAGGGTATATGTATAATTGTTTGTACATGCACGATAGTGCAACCACAATGTTTGTGAAGCCAAAAGCAGCTAGTACAAATGCGAATCACAAATAGAACTATACGGTAAGACGTACGAGGACAAACAGACAAAGTCGCCGTTAATCTCCTAACTGTGGGGCTCGCTCAGGCTCGCCCCAATAAAACAGAGACTTCCGCCTACACTCTACGCCAGAGTGGGGCTCGCTCAGGCTCGCCCCAATGATAAAACCGAGACTTCCGCCTACACTCCACGCCAGAGTGGGGCTCGCTCAGGCACGCTCCAATTACTTCAGTCATGATTCCGACTCATGACGTCATTATAGCTACTAAAAATAGCTATAATACATTATAATACACTCGTTGCATGGCAAAGTGCAGTATCATGGTTTTTCAGAATCACAGCTATGGAAGGTGCGTCTTTGCAAAGATAGATGGGGAAGCAAAGCATATGACTATATATTGTACTGATTCGGATGTAGTTGCTAGCGTGTGTGTGATCATAGCGCGCCGATATGGTCCCCCCCCTTCCCCCCATCATTGCGCTGAGTAGCTAGCTAGCTAACAAATCGTTCAGCTACTTGTAGCGCAAGCATTGGTTGTGCTATTAAGATTCAAAGTTAGCTGTAGTTCTTGTCGGTGCATCGTAAGAGGGCCTGGCAACGGAGTGTGGTACAACTAGGCGTTCACGTTTTGTTGACTAGAGGGGCGTGGTCGGCCCCCTCAGTCTCGGTGCACGTGTAACTAGCTAAGCGACGTACTTCAGATAGATGTTGTTTTGTAGCCACTTCTGAGAGAGATCACCGAACGTGGTGATAGAACGGACTATGTATGCCTCGGTTTTATCGCGCAAGCTGTGGAGCTGTGGAGTACGTGACCTGTCACTGGAAAATTGGTCCTGAAAAACTGGTCCTATGATCAATTTGTTCAGGCAAAATATTGGACCCCCGGACCAGAATTTTCTGAAAAAATGGTCCTAGCCTGAAAATTTAGTCCCTTTAAGCAGGAGTGTGTTTAAACTGATGATATGACCCAATTCTTGCAATAGCCAGCTATGTGAGTGATGGAGCTACTAACTGCAAAGTTGGAAGCTACTCTACTAAATTCAAGCTCTTTGTAGAGGAGACCACTCCTCTACAAACTTATTCCAGCTATCAGAGCAAGTTCCAGCAAATGCGACGACCAGTCAACAACCTATGTAGCTATATATACTTCATGCACACTAAATCACTGGAGTTCTTATATATTTATTGGTCCAGCAGCCAGCTCAACAAATTACTAACAATACATTACAATATGCTAATACAGCCTATAAAATTAATATTATATTAGCATTAAGTTATGGTTAGAGTTGATTTTATATTATTTTGCTGAGCTAGCTGCCAGAACAATATCCATAGCATATTACCTGCAATACATTGCTTTTATACTGTCATGCAGTTGTGTATAATAATAACAGTTTTGTATAATTATAAGTAATTATAATAAGTATATAATTATATAGTACATTCATATCTTTTTATAATAAATGTAATGCAGATTTTTGTTGTTCGGGACAATCTCCTTCAATTCTGGACGAAACACCACGAAACTTGGTAGGATTACAAAGAGGGGGACTGTGAGTAACCTCGTTGAGCCGAAATTTGGTTTAAGGTCTTTCCGTCCGAGTTCTTGCCACTTTTACGGTCGCCGCCGTATCTAAGAGATAGGGAAAAGATCGCGTTTGGTTGTGCACGAACTCCTCCTTCAATGTTTCACCAATCTTTGCCAAACTTGGAAGAGTATATCACGGAAATATGGTGGGTGACCTAAGGTGGTTAGCGCCTTCGATGCTGAGCTCCTTTAAACAAAATGGATTAACATAAGTAAATTCTGTAAGTATGGAGTTTTACGGAACGCGTCTACAGAATGTTCCCAATTAAATGGACGGTTCTGATTGGTTAAATGCTCAAATTTCAAACTTTATCCTGGGAACCCACCCGAAGGGCGGGCATTCAGCTAGTAATTATCAGTAATAATAATAGTTATGTATAATTATATAATTATCTTAAATCTGGCCACTCTATATGGCCACCATATATAGCCACTTACACAGTTAATCAGTTTGTGCTCAATGAAACTGAAGTGTTGCGAGCTGCAGCTATGCATGCTGGACCAGGTCTCTTTAAAAGGCTTGTAGTTTAAATATTTGCTGATGTCAAGGAATTTGATGTAACAGTTTTGAAATTCTGATACCTATAATTTACTCCTTATTTAATGTTCTCTACTTTTATGTAGTCCACATTGCACAATTGTCCCTAATGGAAGGAACCAATACTCCTGGTCCGAATGTCTGCTCAGGCCCTGTAGTGCTTATTGTGGTCTGTGCTGGATACTGGTACAATCGCCCTACGTCATCTGACGATAGAACTCTACTCAAGCTGACTCCCTTCTGTGACTGGCTCCATGACAAGATTGCTGAAATCAAATGTGCAATTGTAGTATTTCTAATTACTGTCCTCCCCAGCAAAGTCAATCCTGAACCTTCCAAAGGGCAAGATTCTTGGGAAAATTCCATCTTTAAATTTATTCACAGTCTGAAGCATTTCCAGTGGCACAACAAAGCAGAACAGATGACAAGCATTTCATGGAATAATCAAGAAGATCCAAACTGCAATGGAACTCCTCCTTTTAAATCCTCTTATTGTGATTCCACTCCTGACCCTTCATTTCTGCACAAAGGAACAGAACTAACAGCACATTCATTAGATGATAAAATACCAAAACGCATTTTTAGAGGACTGGCCTCTTTCAGAGTAATTCAAAAAGCATTATCTGACTGGGTCTTTACAAAAATGGAGATTTTGCTAACCCGATTTGGATGTCTGACAGATCACTGCAGCAGTGAAGTGATTGGGCCAGAGCTGTCGAGACAGCACAGTAGGGAAGCACAAGTAATTAATGCTTCACAAAACTGTGAAACTATGCAAAAATGTTGTGAAACTCCCATTTCCAGGTGCAGAGGTGACACGCTGCCATCATCAGGCTCCTCAGACTTCAGCTCCAAGTTTAATTCTTCTCTTCCAATCACCCTTGGCACCACTACCTCAAATACTTCAACTCACGAGGTGAACAGTAGTCACAGTGATTCCAATCCCAAGGACGACAGAGAATGTGGGAACTCTGATTCCAGTGGCAGTAGTAGCACACGTACATTACATGCTAATAGTTCAGATTCAAATAAATGCCACGTGCTCTTTACAACACAGCAGAGCCACAACAGTGTGAATGAACCAGATACAGAGGTAGATGAGCTAGCAAGCAATGGTGCAGTACAGGGACAGACTGAAACCAATGGTGGTGCAAAGAACGAGCAGTTTGTGTCTCCTAAAGGCATTTGCGATGTTTCTGGAGCTGGTGGCAATGATAGCCCAGGCCAGGAAAGTACATCACCTAGCAAGCACACTGATGAGCGTGAGCTACGACCTGGCAGTGAAGGCGCTGTTAAAAGATCTAGTTGTGGATTACATCTTAAATATCCTGTACAAGAATCGGGGCTATCCTGTGGTAGTGATATTGTAGTCGCAGTATCGACTATCCCTAAACGGATTGGACTTGTTATTGGATATCAGACATGTACGTATATATGTGAAGTGTGTGTGTGTGTGTGTGTGTGTGTGTGTGTGCGTGTGTGTGCGCGCACGCGCGTGTCTGCACATGTGTGTTGTGTGTGTGTGTCTGAGTGTGTGTGTGTGTGTGTGTGTGTGTGTGTGTGTGTGTGTGTGTGTGTGTGTGTCAGTGTCACATCTCTTCTGCATGCATCCCTTCTCATTAGCATGCGGCTGAGACACAGACTCATGTCTGACAGTACTGGTAACGGCTCCACAAAGTCCCCAAGAGCTGGAGAAGGGACTAGTTCCATGTACCCCACTGCTACTACAGTAAGGCAGTCTAGTGAACATAAATTGACAAAATCACCAAAAGGAGCAGAAGAGACAGGGTGCATTCTCTATTCGGTAAGAATCAGCATGCACCAGCATACCTCATACCTCATGTTCTTTAGGCCACATCTATCTCAGCTGTGTACATCATGCTGTTATAATGCTGGTCTTTGCTGTGTGTTCGTTTTTATATCAGTTCTCTTATCAACAGTGATGTACTGTATGTAGTTGACCTGTAATTTGTATTTCATCTTCATTCTGACCTTCCACTCTTTTCGGTATGTAGTGTATTGCTGTCTTTGAGGAGGGGTCCTTCCTGCCCCTCCCCTCCCGGGAGGCTGTGGAGAGGAGCATTGGAAAGGGAGGCAATGGGACCATTACCATTGTGTACTTCAAAGGAATAGAATTTGCTGTCAAGAGGGTAAGTATATAAATAGGATATGTAGTGCATGAGTGGTCTTTACATTGAATGTGCATGCACAGGCAGTACATACCACAACTCTGCACACACACACATTCCCATGCATTCTGTTGCTGTACCAGTGATACCACATGAAGCTGCCTATTAATCACATGCTGTACATGCTAAACTGATTATTGTTGTAAGATGAATCCTTCATGTCCCTTCTGCAGACACACTTCCGTCAGATGGAGGTGGACATACTTTCTACTTTGAGCCATGACAACGTCCTTCGCCTCCAGGCAGTGATGATGGGTGAAGAGGACCCCCAGCGTCCTTCACGCTTCCTCTGCTATCACTTTATGCCTCGAATGAGTGGAGACCTGCAGGGTTACCTGACCAAGGTGGGCCACGGTGCCCTCTCCAACCTCTTGATGCAGCACAAGGAGGACCCCACCATGCTGCAGCTGGTGGTGGACAACACCAAACACATCCTCAGGAGCACTCTCAAGGCACTGACCTACCTACACAGTGTCGGCATTGTACACAATGATGTGAAACGTGAGTAGACACGGTGCCTGTAGCCATCCACATGTTCACTGATACAGTATTGAGCTGAGAGGTCGTGAAACTCCATGCAAAGTCTGATGCATTAGATGTACGAGAGGTACGCCAAGCAGTCCATGTGCCTGCTAACTGTCATGCAGGGCCTTTTACAGAATAGGTTTATTTGAAAGTGGATCATTTCACTGATACGAGATTCTTGAGCAAGACACAGCTGATAATGATAAATCAATCAAATGCAGGACGTTTCAACCCAAAGGCCTTTGTCAACTGTGTACAAGAGATCCTGTACGTGGTCTTCTCCTTCATCTCTGCAGCGAGTAACTTCCTCACTACCACTCAGTGTGGTTGTGTGTCTCCCCTGACCTGTGACCATGGACAGAGGTTTGCAGTGAAGCTGTCTGACTTTGACTCTGCCTTTGATGTGACCAAAGTGAGGAGCCGCCACTCTGTGTTGAGGCAGTTCTACCGAAACAACCCCACTGGGACACCTGGCTACAGACCACCAGAGGTGTGTGTGTGTGTGTGTGTGTGCGTGTGTGTGTGTGTGTGTGTGTGCAGCTACAGAATGTATGAATGTTTTGCTTGCGTATTTTGTACACTTGCATGTCACTATGTGGTGAGTGGTGCTCAAGTGTTGAATGTTCGGAATGTGTTGGTTGTGTGTGAATGCATGCATAGGTGAAGTGAAAAGACGTATGTCTACACTAGCTAGCCTGATCAGGGTCCGAGGAGTATCGTGTTATGCTAGCATCTGCTGTGTTTAGGTAGCCGAGCCAGGGCAGGTTGTCATGTGCCATGCTCGTGTGTTTGATCTCTTGTCCTGTGCAGTATGTCCTGGTGGCCACTCGCACACCTGATGAACTTGATACTGATACCTTAACAGCAGCTGATGTGTGGGCCTTTGGGTGTTCAGTGTTGAAGATATTCCTCAGCCACAGTGGGCCACATTCACAGAAACAGGTACCAATACATATGAATGCACAACGCTCTTCTTCTTCTTAAATGTGTTCACTGCATTTCTACATGTACATGTGACGTATGCCTCTGTACGTAATTATGTTACATGCCCAATTAGATACACTCATTGACATGTTACTGCATCAGTTGTTACTTGGTGAGGTCTTACCTTCACTAGACAATGGTTCTGTTGTTTCTCTTACAGATGGCCTTCCTTCACATTTGGCACAAAGGAGGGTGTCCACGAGAAAGAGAGGGGGAGAGGGCAAAGGAGGAACTGAAGGTATGCATGACGGCGCACGCTTCAGCATATTCTCTTGTTGCTGTGTCAACATGCACATACCAGGTATGCATACACTGTTAATGTGCACCATTGGGCAGAACAAGAACATGCGCTCTTGGCACTAGCCATGGATGTACATACATACATGTATGTGTATACTTCATGCTCATGCAAGGTCCACTCTGCCAAGTGTTGTTATATATACAGTAGCTTCATGCATGCATGGTTCCAGCAGTTGGGTGATTAAAGTGAGTATGATAGTTAAAGGTATAGCTAGTGCAGTGGCTTCAGTAAGTCAGTGTTTTATAACTCTAGCCCCTGGTGGTAATGGCATGCAGTGATGTATTCATCCTATTGCACAAAATGTCGCACACTGTGTGAATGCTATGATTCATGTAGTTTCTACTTCCTGTAGCTCGGTCTTCTGGAGAGAGTCTATCCCAATTGGCCTCACTTGTGGGCCTTTGTGGGAGAGTGCTTGAAGGTAAGCTATATATAGTCATGCATTGCCCAGTATATGCATATAATTTATACTGTGTCATGTTGATTTTGTTTTTCCTGTATATAGTATAGCCATTCTTGGGCACTCACCTACTGAGTAGCTCCTACACTTTCTTCATATATTCCAGGTATCTCCTAATGACAGAATGAAGTGTAGCAAGCTGTTAGAGCATCCCTTCTTTGCTTCGTAAATGGCATATTCTTGCAATTAATTGCTGAAAGTTATAGTTAATTGTGTGCATTTTCTTTATAGGAGGCAGTTTACATGCAGAGTGTACATATATATTTATAGTACTGCAGCATTTAACTTATTACAAACAGAGTTTAATTCTGCCATATCATATGTATTGATCACTTTCACTGTCATAGGATATAGGAGTATATAATATGAAAGGACATGATTACTTTCCAGTAAGAATGCATCATAATTTTGTGTGGATTATTGAATATACATTCAATATTGTGCATCTTTATATAATTATGCCTAATTGCGCATGAATTGGCAGTGCATAGTAATCGGGGTATTTACTTGGAGAGATGGTATGTAATATGACAAAATGCTAGTCACAGGCAACAAACTGCATGCATGGCTAAGTAGCTAGAGGTGATTGAAGTGTATGTCATTTGACATGTATAACATATATTATGCAGCAAGAAGGATCCAAGTATGAAGTTTGTCACATCCGATGTAACTTTACAGGACAGCTGTGTGGAGTAGATGGAGTGAAACTAACTACAGTTAATTGGGGGCTATATATAACTGGGAACCTTTAGATTGCTCCATTGCTGCAGGGTTAAAGGGCCACTGACATGCAAAAAATAGTGTGTCAGTGGCCCTTTAATGTTACAACCACCATGCAATATCCATATCACTGCTCCTAGGTGGCAGTGACCTGCCCTCCATCTCCTTGGCTAGCTATGTACAATGTGCACATGCTGCAGGATAGACTTCTGGTGCTGTAATTGATCATGCTGGGGGGGGGAGGGGGAATGCACATGCACAAAGAGATGGTGCCCTCAGCAAGCAAGCTGCATGCTGCAGCCTGTACATAGCCCTGAGTTTGAGCTGCGTGCAGTTGTGGATAATTTTCCCTCTCTTGCCTGTCAATGTAGCCTGTGGAGTTGGAATTGCTACAACTGTCAGCCATCTCTTGCAGATCCATAGATCTATCAATCAGTAATAATTAGGAAAGTTTTATATATACATCAAGAACGCCCCAACTTTATGCAGCAGTTTGAGTACCAGGCAGTGTTCCTCCCTCCACTGATGTGCATGGTACGCACTTCAGCAACATATATCTACATTGATAAAATAGATGGAGGAATATATGTTTTTTTGGAGTTAGTAACTCAACCCTCTTACCAAATAATGATCACATGCATCATAATGTATGCCTCTTTCTTATTATGACAAGTACACTTATATAAGAGTACTCTTGCAATTGATGTTGCACATGAAACCTCGAGCTGATCTGGTACCACACAAAATTTATTAAGGAATGATTGTATATTATAGATTCGGGAACAGATTGAATGCATATTCCATGAACATACATGCAGGAACCCAATTAAGTGGAATGAAGCATGGTAATTCACACATGCATGCATAATACATATCACACATGACAAGATCAATCTGTGCTACAATATGTATAATTACTTTTCAGAAAAGATTTAATTTTAGAAACAATTATAGCAATTTATATGCTATGAATTACTTTGCATTCCATACTCTTAAGCTCGTAGAAATATACAAATACATGCTTTGGGTACAAAATTTTAAAGTGACAAGATATTTGCACTTATAGCAAAACACTATCAGCTTGTATGAGGATACAACTTTGGTGCATTATTGAAAGAACGCATGTTTGTATGTATTCATTATAGGCTGGTTAGCTCATCCTCGAGCCTCATTTGCCTCTCCTTCACTGCAGTCTGCTCTGGGGCACTGAGAACAGACACAGACATGGAGATGGTAAACACAAACATACACAGCACCCTGCAGCTGCAATAGGCAAATCAAACTCACTTTCCCTTCAGTCCCTTCCCCTTTTCCTTCTTCTTCTTCGGTTCAGTTTTAGACACCCTGCCTTCCTGCTTTTTCTTTGTTAACTCTTTCCTCAGCCCTCTCACTTCCTCCTCAAGCTTATCATTTTCACCCGTGGCCTTGTCCAGTTCCACTTGCAGTGCCATTGCCTTAGTCACACTTCTCTCCAGCTGCCTCCGCAAGTTACTCAACTCCCCTCGGCTTGGCTGTGACTCACCCAGCTCTTTGGGTACCATGTCCATACTACATGAATTAGTAACATGCATGTATACAAACTGCATGGTATTGAGTACATCTATTATGAATGAAGAATAATATTATATTATCAGATTCTGTTATTACAATGAAATCTATATGTGAATATATGCATGCCGGCTAAGTAATTAATGCTGACTAAGAGGTGTCTCTGAGATTTAGAGCATGAGGCACTAGGAAGCGAAGCGCCCGAGTGCTGAGTGGTCTAAATCTTCAGAGATACTGGTTGGTCAGCATTTAAGTGTTATAGATCCCAAATGATTGGGTGAGGAGCCGGCAGCGAATCAGTTTACCTACTCGTCCCTGCGTCATCATGCGTCTTCCGGAAGTAGTTAGCTACTCCTGACAGTGGCAGAGAAAACGTTGTGTGATTCAGGTCTCAAGTTGGGTTGTTCATCTCGCAGCAGGCGCTTCCTACTGGTCGGCAGTGGATGCGGTGCGTCAACTAAGCATAAGCTTACTCACTGTCAGTCACGTCAGCCACAGCGTTTCCCAGAGTGGTGTCTTTAACCAAAGCCTGTTCCCAGCTCGTAGCTAGCTAACCAGTTCCTTTCTCGGCTCTGGTTCGTAGCCGGATTGTGGCTTTTCCCTGTTTCCCGACGAAACAAGTGAGCCGGGCGACCTGTGCATCGTATGTTGTGGCCTCAGCTACTGTTGCTTATCACAGCTGCATTTAGAGCACAGAACAGTGCATGTTCGGCATTTAGATGCCCTGCACACAGTGCATCTTTGGGATTTAGATGCACTGGCGCCAGTCTGGCAAGATGCAAGCGCTCGTCCTAATGGCTACAGGTTTGTATGCGAAATGCTTGCTGTGTGTCTATGTGATTTAATTTCAGCATTTAGATGCCCGTTACCATGGCAACGGGATCTATTCATATATAGAACACTATATGAATAGGCATGCATGCATGCACCCATGCAATATCCTACCTATCCTGCGTCCCTGCCTCCCTCCAGGCAGCTGTTAACTCCTCTCTTAACATTTGCTGCTGCCTGTTGGCATCACTCAGCTGTTGCTCAAGAGAGGACACTGCCTCCTCTCGTTCTCTCCTGCCTCTCACCACATCAGCCTGCAGCCCAGCAACCTGCTCCTCTAGAGCTGACCTCTCCCCTTCTAACTCCTGGACTCGTTCCCTTGCTGCTGCCTCCTGCAATCGAACTTCAGCAATGTTTTCAGCTAGCTGCATCTTCTCCAAATTTGCCCTTTGCATAATTTCCTTGACCTCTTCTTTGTAGCACTGGGCTTCTTTTTCCAGGAGTTGCTTGTGCATTTCAGTCACCCTCACTTCTGGGCTTCTGTTTCCAGGAGTCGCTTGTGCACTTCAGTCACCCTCAGCCTCTCTTCAGTCGCAGCAAGGGACTTGCTAGCTTCGTGCAGTCTCTCCTCCAGAATGATCCTCTCAGCACATACCCTGCCCTTCTCTGCTTCCAAAACACGAGCACTTGCCTTCATCATTTCCAACTGCTGTGTTGCACAGGAATAAGGAGAGAGTGCATGTATATATACCATATCAGTAACATGCATGCAATGCCATGCATATATAATACATGTAGCAACACAATGATTGCATGAAACTGAGTGGGAAGGCTTCAAGTGTTACAGCCTCTTACATCAGCCACATGTCCTGCCTTTGCATCCTCCAGTGCATTCTTCACCACATCTACTCCGGTGACATGGCTGGTGACATTGATGTCAAACTGGGGAGACAGTGGCACTGGTTCGCTCACAGCAGTGGTCACCACTGCAGGCCTTTCTTTGCATGCTATCCTCAAGAGGAGGGTGCGCCAGCCTCTCCTCCATTAGCATGGTGAAGTCTAGATGAATAAGGGACATGGAACTGTGCATGTGTGCATCGTTAGTCATGTATTATACTGAAAGTAATAGGCATCTTACTTTTCAGAAGGTGGTCGACCACAGTCTTGTAGTGAGGAATCTTGGACAGAGCGCCAATGAATTCTTTGAATCACGTCTCCTCCGGGCTCCTGGTCAGCTCTAGTAGCAGCGCCATCATCTTACCCTTGTCTGTCCGTTCACCGTTCAGGTACTGGCGAAACTCCTGTTGCACCGCTCGACTGGAGACCAGGTAAGGGAATATTAGGATCGCGTTTACGCAGCCCACGATGTAGTCGTAGTTGAGGACGATCACATCGTTCGCTACATCTCGCTGCAGACGCGAGACCGTATCTCTTACCTCTTCCATACGCGCACGAAGATTATTGCGCAACACACTTAGGGTGTGTGGGTTTATAAAATTTAGGGGGTTCCCTCAGGAAAGTACCTATTGCATCAGCCAGTAAACAAGTCTAAATAGCTCCTTTGCATCAACCATAGCCATTCTTCTCCAGATGTGACAAACCTTGTGACTGTACGTTGACATGCATAATGGCTATATAAAGAGATGAGTCTGCATGCATATATATATACACGCATGTTTTCTGCTTAGCTGTATAGCTCAGAGTACAACTCACTGTGTAGTGGTTAGCTATGTACACACAATGTGTCACCACCCAAGTGTCTATAGTGTACACAGGTCACTGATTTAATTAAGGATATATTATTGCTGTAAATATTGTACCATACCATTGGTATGAGTTGTGTACAGACTGTGGTATAAATGTGTGAGCATGCATGCATGTCTTTGAAAACTGTAAGAAAGAGTGTGAATTAATTACTATGTATACTATGCCATAGTGCCAAGAGTGCACCCTCGATAGTGCACATGAATGCAGTGTACATGTGACCAGTCTCGCGTAGCCCAGACCACTTCCTCTCCTCCATTTTTATATTATGACGTCATCGGTCCGCTTGCTTTTGCCCAGCTAGTACATCGTGTAGCTACACGCATACACACTATATAATTATGCTAGTTGATTGTGTAATATGTCAAACTCACATGCAGTGCTGATGACTACACAAGGACTTACAAGGACTTTATACTATAATTAATTATAATATATACATTTTGCCCACAACATCTGTTCCACCCATTACTCATAGTATCAACATATACCGTATCTGCTCTATTAAACGCCGCTCTCTATTAGTCGCCGCTCTCTAATAGTAGCCGCACCTTCGGATGTGCTGAAAGAAATAGTAGCCGCTCTCTATTAGTAGCCGCGGCTAGTATTCGAGTAGACAACGTTGGGATCGCTCGACGGCAATAGCAGAGATAGCAATACAAGCAAAAAGTATACAGTAGCTACATTTTAAGGATTGTAGAAAGCATAGTATAATGAATTAGCAGTCTTCTAGAACAAGCTCGTTCTCCTCCAACTCTTCTTCGTCCTCTTCAACATCGGCGAAGGGGTCTGATTCCTCGAGCGAATCTGTTGCAGTGGCAAGCGCGGCAGTGTCTCTTTCAATTGTCTTCCTGGCGTCTGCAGCCACTTCGGTAGTTGTGGTGTCGTTGACATGTCTACCTGTGGGAGACGGGTGCATGTCACTCCCTGAAGTTCAAAGTACATCACATGCAATTGGGTTCATTCATGTGTGTACAGTGTACCTGATTACACTAATAAAATTTAGGACCCAAGACCTTAAACAATTTTCATAATCAGTACAAAGTTTATCATAATAACACACTGAGTGACAACCAGTTTGCTTAATTAAGTAAACAGGTTGACATTCAGGACACAATAATTTAGACCCAAGACCTTAGTAATCAATTTTCATATTAAATCAGTACAAAGTTCATCATAATACACAGCACAAAACAGTTATACAATTCCTAACCCTATTCCTAACAGTATGACCCTATTATGTATTGTCAATAATAAGAAATTGGATTGTGCAAATGAGTCAGTCCCAGAAGGAATCATCTCAACTGGGGACTGATCCTGTGGTAGCTAGAGACATTTAATCTTTGGAGCAGGCCAGGCACATTACATTAGGCTAATACGTAACTGCCACAGCTTATAAGTCAACACCAAACAAACTCTGTGCACCTGCCTGCAGTTTGCAACCAACGATTAAAATTATAGAAGGTGCAGGATTGAGCTGCTTTGTAAAACTAGTCACTTCAGAGTCCGTCACAATCACTGTTGTCAATGCCATCTTTAACCACTTTTTGTGCCTTTTGATTAATTTGCGCTTGCAGACCATCTAATTGCATGCATGAATACATGTACAACAAGTACACATTTTGTACGTTCAGCCGTGCAAGCTCCTTTCGCCCCCATAATATTATACACACAAGTAATAAAGAGAGCCTCAGTTCTGCTATTTTAAGGGACAATATACATGCGTACAACTGCACACAGCACAGAATACCCATGATTAATATAGGCTCCATAATTAATTCTGATGTAATGATCTGCAAATGGAGACAAGTTAGGGAATTATAAAGGGAGCTTTTAAGGGGATTTACCTGAAATGTGTACATGTGTAATGTGTTGAAGCAGTGGAATGCTTTTATGTGTCATGTGGTTTGACAGCACCTCAACAGAACAGCAAAGCCTTATCAACAACTTGGTATATTTCTGACTGTCAGAGTGTGATCTGCTGATTGTGCACCAAAGGCACTATATGCTCTGTAACGCAGCCACCTCTCCATAAAGACCTGTTATAATGGCGTCGTGAACGTCAAATGTCTCATGACTCACCTGTGCACTTTGACCTCTCTTGGCATCATAAGCAGTTGAACCAAGCCATTCAGGCATAATGGTCACAAGGTGCCAAGTGGGGTGAAAGTTCAGAGGTCATTGTGAGTTGATTGATATTCACTGCATCTATTTTGTGTTAAATGAGGCAAGTAATTGTGACACTCAGTCACACATTGTGGGGTGTGTAAACATATAAAATAGGTTATTTACATCACTTTATAAAATGATGCTCCTAAGAGGTCAAATGAACACAATGTCACTCATGTGTACCAGTATACATTATCATGAACATGTAAACTTGTAAACAGTTACAACTACGTACATATACATGTATAAAAGTGACAGTACCAAACTTGTGTCACAGTGTAAGGCTGGTTGTTTTAAAACAGTGTTTCCAGTTCTTATGGACAAGGAGAATACATGCTGATGGGACGCTGGAACTTGAATTCCACTGTCCCTCCATTTACAGCGGTAAGAGTACTGTAGCCTCCATTTGGTGCAGGAGCTGCCTAGAGGTAGTAGGTCTCTCCTCCAGCCTTGATTGACAACTGCAGTTTGTCAAATTGGCCATGCAGTCATTTGAAATTACTGCACTTGGCGAATGTCTTCCAGTCTCTGTGTGGGAAGTGTAATTACCAATCTGGGTCATAAGGTGTACTGTAGTGATATTCATTATGGTTTAACTATATTCATAGTTGACTGGGCCATAGCCCATGCTGTGTGTTTACATTAGAGCATGTAAAGGAGGTCTCTTCCATGTGTTAATTGGTTTTTGTGGTAACGTTTCATGTCTCTCTGTACCTGCAATTTGATACAGAGACTTTGTTCTTGTCACTGTGGTCCTGGTCCATCCTCAGAGCATACGTAGGTCATGCCTGGCGGAACAGCCCAGGCCGCTCAGGCTATGGCCTGGCCAGATTTTTAGGCCTGGCCATTCTTTTGTATAGCAAAGATACTTGCTGGCCTGTGCAAGTGGCCATCTATAGGTAGCTAAGATTGTCTTGACGTGCCCTGACCAAAGTGCTTCCTCTGGGCCTGTAGTTGTGTTCCATGTTAAGGGCAAACAGTCCATAATGACACTGCCCAAAGTTGTAGAGCATAAGACTCACTGTAGAGAGGGAGACGGGGGGGATGTAGTGATGTCTTTCCCACAAGCAGATGACGTACTTAGGACGACCACGCCCATTTCTGGTAGTCGCATTTCTGGTTTACTTACATATAATTCCTTTACTGAACTCTCTTCAGTGAGTGGCCGCTAACCGCCGGCCTGCGTGCATACTGTGACATCACACCACATAGTCTAAAGCAGGCGAGCGAAATCTCAAAGAGGGGCTCACAGGCGCCCCGTTTTGGCATGAACTTAACATAGTCACGAGAATGGATGTTGTTTCTGTAGCTACGTGGCGTAAACAGAAGCAGCCACTGTAGCTTCCCTTTGTAGCTAGCTAGCCACTTTGGAGTCAGTCACAATCATTGCTGTCAAATGCCATCCTCTGCCTAATCGCCTTTGCGTGCCTTTTTGTTTAAGTGCATGCAGATCATCTCATTGCATGCCTGAATACATGCACAACAAGTACACAATTTGTACGTTTAACCGTGCAAGATCTCGATCCACACTGCCCCTATTATACGCACGAATCTTATTAAGACCACACCTATAGACCACGCCTATCGACCACTTGCATAATGACGCCACTACATTTTCGGCGCAGCAAATCCTTTTAACCTGTGTACGTGAACTCTTTTCAGAGAATGGCCGGGTAACCGCCGGCCTGCGCGTGCATGCGGTGACATCACACCACATAGACTAAGCAGGTGAGCGAAATCTCAAAGAGGGGCTCACGGGCGTCCTGTTTGGGGATAAACTTGTGTAAACATAGACACAAGAATGGACGTTGTGTCTCTATAGCTCTATAGGGTAAACAGCAGCTGCCAGTGTAGCTTCCCTTTGCCTAGATACATGTAGCTACGTGCTACAGCGTCAAAGGCTTAAATGGGGCGCCCTGGTCACGATTATAGTGAACTAGCCTAGCTACGTAGCCAGCTATCATTGATGAAGCTGTCTGTTCAACCCCCTTCAGGGCTTGGACGGTACCGGTGCAGCAAGAAGTCCGGAATTAGCTATGGCAATCAAGAGCACAAATAGGCAAGAAGTGGAAACAGTCACGTTTTTCAAGAGAGTATGGAGAATGATATGCCAGCCCTGGGTGCAACGTTTCCGCAAGAGGGTGTCCCATTTAAGACGCAAACTGGTAACAAAGTCTCATTGGTCAACTCCTCTTCCCTCATCACTGGCATTCTATTGCTTTATAATAACAGAAGAACAGAATCACAGCAATGGAGTACATGATATGGTGTTCACTTTTAGAGTTAAAGACCCACATGACAGTGGCCAGCTTAAAACTTGTGTTGTAAGGGGTGACAAAAGTGACAGACGTAACGTAGTGGGAGCATTCTACTTCAGGACAATCTCTCAGGAGTCAGGCTATTGTTCAGTTGGTGGAGTGACAGGGACCTTGCCTCAGCTGACTCACACAACGCAGTCTTCAGCGGCACAGCAGACTGTAGAGGACAAGAGTGGATCATTGGCAGAAAACGTTGACATTAGTGAGGATATTGAAGGTGGAGGGGAAAGCTTCTCTTTACAAAGTGACAAAATCAGGACAAAAGATTATGATAGTCCTTCTGTTAATCCTCCTGCACCTGACGATGAAAGAAGTGCTACTTCTCATAATGGCCCGTCTGACGGCAAGGAGCTATTCATTGCTAAGGATAACACTGCTATCTCCGACTCTGAGAAGGATGTAGGTGTTCGTGTTGTGGATAGGTACTCTTCTGCTTCTGCTCTTGATAAAATTGTGGCAGTCAGTGATGATAAAACAGATGGGCCTATCTCTTGTCTTAAAGGCCGTGATGAAGACTCTGCACTTTGTTTCCCTACTCCCACTTCACTGGGTGAAGCTGATTCACAGTACATCCGCTTTGTCAATCCTAATACTACGTCTGGATTTTCTGAAGCCACTTTCCCCCATCCTTCCCACACTCCCCAACACCCTTCTCCTTTAACACAGGGTCCTTCACCCCTGCATCCTCATACACAACACTACCCCGCTCGCTTACAACACAGCAACATCGCTGAAGAAGTTCAGTCAATAGCCTACACTACAAACAGTTTCAAGATGTCTGCAATTGCTACAGAAACAGCAAAAGAAGAACCTCAGCACAGCAGAACCACAGCACGTGTCAATCCTATCTCCACACATAGTATCAGTTCTCCCAAACATGGCCTTGTTCTCCCTACTACTCTGTCCACTCGCCATCAACATTTGCCAGAAGCTACAGAGGTACATGATGGAGCCAGTCCTGCTGTCCGTAGCAGTGCTGGCAAAGGTGCCGTCATTATCACGACCCGCGCAGTGCCGGAAACTGCAGAAGGGAAGGACAGCCTGCGTCTCGTTACTGAGCCTGCACTACTGCCAGCTGCAATGAAGGCAGAACTCATTGTACCATCTTCTACCAGGTAAGTATGTATTGCTACACACACATGCGTGCGTGCGCACACACACAGCACACACACACAGCACACACGGCACACATGCACACGCACACACACACAGCACACACACACACACACACAGCACACACACACAGCACACACGGCACACACACACACGCACACGCACACACACACAGCACACACACACACACACACACACACACACACCACTGGCACGAGCACGCACCTATGGGGACCCTGTACTGCAATGCATACTTGCTTACCAGGCACCCAATTGTGATGGTACAAGGTGTAGAGTTTGGGAGGTTTTGGGGTACAATGTGACAGAGGACAGGTCGTGATTGTTTTGGGGGGCTGCAAAACACCAGTAATTGTATGTGATGTGTTGCTTTTGCCAATGTACACATATTTTGCTTTGCTGGTCAGCAGTGACCCTAGCTGGGTAACAGCTAACTAGCGGCAACAAACTAGTAGCACACTGCTTATCCATTACTATCTAATCACACATCAATGATTCTATTACTAGTTAACTGCATGGCAGATGGTCACATCTGATAGATCAAAATGGTGTGAATTGTTGCTTATGCAGCCATCCCTTCCCTTGCTAACATACCATGGGTGCACATATGGGATGTATTTGCATGCCAGACCAGAAGTGTAGTGGGTGTACATGTATGTCTGTGTTGAAGACCCATGGGTGTCGTGTGACGTATGCTTATGCAGGCATGTTGACTGTCACTGTTTGTGTGCGGTTGATGTGTCTGCAAACAACTGCTTTGTGTTGTACACAGTCGTGTACTGTATGTTAACATGGGGGTAGTGACATTTATAGACTGTGTATTGTTCTGCACATGAGCACATCCACCTCCATACAGATACAGCATTCAACTCAACATACGTACATGGACCAATCTGTGTGATGCTAGTCAATGACTTTTGTATGTACGTATCCCTATCATTGTAGGCTGAGGTTGGGTGGATTTGTAGACAGCGCATCTTATGTCAAGAGATTCACGCTCAGTACAAAACAGGAGTCAAGACCTGCTCACCGAATAGTGATCCCCGAAGGGAAACAGTCCAAAGTCGGCTGTATTGTCTTTTCAGTGAGTTCACGTGAGAACATGTCTATTTCGCCCTCCCTTGGGAGAGTCTAATATTGTGAAGTGAGGGCTTCTCAGCGTAGGAATGAGAGAGGGTTAATTCTCCAAATACCATCTTGATCCAATAAGGTTGAACCTTGCTGATGTTATGGCCAGATGTTCTGGTCTTCTTTGGGGTGAAGGAGCTTCTTCAGGGTGAAACAGCTTCTTCAGGCAAGGTTCATACCCTGTTGGATCAATTTGGTATTTAGAGAACTAACCCCCGTCTATTATGGTGTTTTGAAGATTTTGGGACTTTCAAGGCACAATGATTGCACCTGCCATTGGCATTCAGAGCAGCTTGTCATTCAGCCACTTTCTATTCATGATCTACTCATTCAATGACGGTCATTCACGTTGCTATTTGTGTACAAGGTTGCCTTCTGTATTGGTGTGGTGAATCACTGTATTGACTGGCGTAGACCTCTCATCACGCTTCCTCCCACACAGTGTATTGCTGCCTTTGAGGAGGGGACCTTCCTGCCCCTCCCCTCCCGGGAGGCTGTGGAGAGGAGCATTGGAAAGGGAGGCAATGGGACCATTACTATTGTGTACTTCAAAGGAGTGGAGTTCGCTGTCAAAAGGGTAAGTAGGCAGCGTACATGTAATTTTACATACTGTATGCACAGTGTAGACATAAGTGCATGACATGCAAGTAGACATGCATGTGACTCCTTATGTTCCATTTGGATACATCTCTCACACAGGTGAAGCAGGTATGGAGGACCCTTACGTGCACATAACCCTTTATGTGCTTGCATACTGTGTACCACACTGTGCCCAGACATGCTTGGTGTGCACCCAAACAGCACATGTGCATCATTCCTCACCCGCCCCAACAGCCACCCCACCTAGTGCTATGGCATGCAATTAGCCCACCTGGTGCTGTCAGCTGCCTTGCCCAGCAGTGTCTTTGCTGATAGCTGCAGGTAGGAGGTAGCTTCATTGGCCACACTGTGATAACCCAGTCTTACTACACCTCCTTGGATTGCTTCCCAAGATTTGGCACTATAAATTCAGTGGATTATTCAATGCCTTATAGTCACTCCCAACACATGTGCGGTAACTACCTATGGGGTACATACCAGTAGTGCACATGGTGTGTCACTGGTAACTGGCCATCTCTTAGACAATGGCTACATCAGTATCCTAGACATCGGCTGCCCTCTACTTCCAGTTGCAATTACATTATTGCAACGTTGTGTATAATTTGCTGTATGAGTGTGTGCTGGTAGCTGGTAACGGGAGAGACGATGGTGTTGTAAACAATTGACTTCTGAAAGAACATATACAGTGTTTGCATGCATGTTGTTGACACACCTGCTAGTGTGTGTCTTTCCTGTGCACTCGGGATGCACCCATGCACTAATGCCTAATGCATATGTTAAAACTGTGAAAATGATGTGTATGTTTACGTCTGTTAGGAACAAGTAAGGGACTATGCAGGGGACTGTCCCCTTTGTCCTTTGTCACCATATATGTATATTATATTGATTGCTGATAAACCTGTGTATACACACAGACATGACTATTCTTGTGTATTACTATTCAGAGGCGTGGCAGTTCTCTTCACACGTGCACACAGTGCTGTTATAGGAATGCTGAAGGGTGGGTGGGGGGGGAGGAGGGAGGGAAGGGGATCACTATCAGATCATATCTGAGCAGCGCTACAATGCCATGCATTAGTGATGTAATTACATAGCTCCCACCACACGGTATCAGCGATACATTGTGTATACCCTACACTATAAGGATAGGGTGCTGTGTGGTCAATTGTACAATAGACATGTAAAGTGATATAGCATCTGCAAGGTCTTGAGTGCTTTGGTCCCATGCGGCATTGTCAGTTGTGGGTGTGATCAACATCTTATTATAATAAACGTAACTCACATTTTCATTGTCCGGAATAATCTCCTTCAATTCTGGACCGAACTTCACGAATCGTGGTAGTATTACGAAGAGGCGTACTGTGAGTAACCTCACCGAGCCGAAATTTGGTTTAAGGTCTTTCCGTCCGAGTTCTTGCCACTTTTACGGTTGCCGCCATATCTAAGAGATAGGGAAAAGATCGTGTTTCGTTGTCCAGAAACTCCTCCTTCAATTTTTCACCAATCTTCGCCAAACTTGGATGAGCATATCACAGCATTACGGAAGTGTTCAGAATCAAATCCAATAAAATCTGAGCGGATTTAAGGTAGTAAATGGGTAGTTACCCGTGTCACGTACTGTTGGTGTGGACTTATAAAGACTGACAGTGGCATTCCTTTTTAAGGTTATATGTATATTCATAGCACCAACCATCTGTAGAGTTTATACTCAGTGCCCATTGATCTGTATTTAACTGCTAATTCTTGTTCATGATGAGTAGATATTAACACAACTTGACATAATCATTACTTTTGTTCCTTTGCAGACACACTTCCGTCAGATGGAGGTGGAGATCCTTTCTTCCATACACCATGACAACGTCCTCCCCCTCCAGGCAGTGATGATGGGTGAAGAGGACCCCCAGCGTCCGTCCCGCTTCCTCTGCTATCACTTTATGCCTCGAATGAGTGGAGACCTGCAGAGTTACCTGACCAAGGTGGGCCACGGTGCTCTCTCCAACCTCTTGATGCAGCACAAAGAGGACCCCACCATGCTGCAGCTGGTGGTGGACAACACCAAACACATCCTCAGGAGCACTCTCAAGGCACTGGCCTATCTACACAGTGTCGGCATCGTACACAATGATGTGAAACGTGAGGAGATACACACATGTGGCAGTGCTTGACAACCACATGCATGTTACCATTAAACAGGCTATGAAACCAATCAGCCATTTTGCCCTGTGTTGACCACAGGTACTTGATTGTTTATATCCTTAATGTTTATGTTGTTGAGTATTTTCTAAGTCAGCATGTCTTTGTATGAAATGTGCTGAGCTGGCATATCTGATGCAATTTTCCTTCAAATGTTGTAATGCCTAATCCCTATACTTATCCTTCAGTACACAGCAGCCCAATCACCATAGATGCGGTCAACCACCTTATGCACTGGCATTAGGGGGAACATTAGTAGTGGTGATCTTCGTGACTTAGGTATGGCAGCAAGGAATACTTGCATGACCTATTGAGCACGAAAATCTTAGTTACAAAATTTAGTAACAGACAAATATCTTCATAGCCAAAATGTCTTGCGTTTGTGTCCTGCTGCTATATATGTGTATACTCACTACAGCGCTCAAATTCTTACTGTTACCATGGCATCCATGGGCATCTAACACGTTAAGTATGTAGCTTGTGTGTTTTACTGTTGTCTCTGATTTCTCTACCTTTGTCGCTGCAGCGAGCAACTTCCTCACCACCACTCAGTGCAGTTGTGTGTCTCCCCTGACCTGTGACCACGGACAGAGGTTTGCAGTGAAGCTGTCTGACTTTGACAGTGCCTTGGATATTGCCAAGGTAAGGAGCCGCCACTCTGTGTTGAGACAATTCTACCGAAACAACCCCACTGGGACACCTGGCTACAGACCACCAGAGGTGTGTGTGTGTGTGTGTGTGTGTGTGTGTGTGTGTGTGTGTGTGTGTGTGTGTGTGTGTGTGTGTGTGTGTGTGTGTTTGTATGTGTGCATACAGGCATGTATATTGTGTGTATGTGTGTGTATGTATGTATGTAAGAGTGTGTGTATACTATGGGCTATTCTGTAATGTACTGATTTTGTGGTGTTGGAAAGAGGTGGGATTGAGATGGGTATACTTTCCTTGACAGTTTCACCTTGTCTTTACTGTATATCTTCTATAATTTTTCATCAGGGTGAGCAAGATTCTCAGAAGCAATGTCAGTTAGAAGTTGACGAACAAATAGAAGTCGCCGGAGGCCATAAATATTAGTGTTCATGCTGGTTACTGCGGCTAGTGCTGGGGCCTGGGATCGTAGAAAGGCTTTAAAGTAGTCGGTGTGCTTCCTTCTCTTCGTGATCGGTTGCAACATAGTCAGGTCCACAACTGCAGAGCCCTCAGAGTCACCGCTGAAATGACTAAGTTTAAGATCGCCATACATCCGGCTACCATGGCCAGGTGGAGTATCTGTACGGACCGCAGGAGGGCTATTAGGCAGATGAGGCGAACGTAACTCGTAACGGTGCAACTCTTCTTCCATCGCAAAAGGCTTAAGCAACGAACAAGAGACAAAGAAAATGATGTAAGCTTCAAAGAAAGGACAAAGAAGGTGATGTCACAATAGAATAATATTATAATGACGGCGAATTGGAAGAATGACATGGAATTAGAAGACGATGAATTTTGTCAGAGAATTAGAAGAAAACCACATGTTTCGTACAGATGACAAAAATTGGAAGGATGAAAAATTACAAGACATACAATACCTTCTGTTCTGTCAGATGTTGGACTAACATAATTCTGATTCTTCTTCATCTTTTCTTATATATAGTATGTCCTGGTGGCCACTCGCACACTAGAGGAACTTGATACTGACACCTTAACAGCAGCTGATGTGTGGGCCTTTGGGTGTTCAGTGTTGAAGATATTCCTCAGCCACAGTGGGCCACATTCACAGAAACAGGTATATATAGTCACACACTGTGTCTTTTGATTTACTGCTCTGTGATGTGTCTGTCTGTCTGTATGTTTTTGTTTGCACTCATGTTACTGAATCTTGTCTGATCTGGCAGTAAACAACATTCCTCATATATTATTTCTCTTACAGATGGCCTTCCTCCATCTTTGGCACAAAGGAGGGTGTCCATGGGAGAGAGAGGGGGAGAAGGCAAAGGAGGAACTGAAGGTATGAGGGGCATGCTTGGCATTCTGCCTTAGCTGGCATGTGATATGGTGGGCTCTACTTTAAGATTGTCACAGATACGCTCTTTCAGCCATGCAACTTACTCTATATCAGGTTGCCTGTATATTAATAGTCATGTATTTTGGATTGACTTGGAAGTGACTTTACTGACACGTAACTTAGTTGTAAAAGCTGTATACAAATCTGACTTTTTATCAACGTTATCCAATTATTGTAGCTTGGTCTTCTGGAGCGAGTCTATCCCAATTGGCCTCACTTGTGGGCCTTTGTGGGAGAGTGCTTGAAGGTGTGTCCACACACTGTACTTCATCATGTCATGTGTTGTGCTGTGTACAAATAGCTTCATCTTCTACTTCTCCAGGTGTCTCCAAAGGACAGGACACAGTGCAGTAAGCTTTTGGAGCACCCGTTCTTTGCTTCGTAGGATATCTGAATATATGCTATTGGATTTTCTCTTGTCCCAGTCCCAATCAGTGTACAGCGTACATTCATGTGATCAGTTTTGTGTCGATTGTATACAACCAGTATGTGTTCAAGGAGTGTACAGGAGAGGAGCACCCTCCAGGTACCAGGGAACTGCTGCAAATCTTCAATAAAAATGAGGAAAATTTGAAAAATGTCACAAGAGGGAAATGTTCCCTCCAGATACCATCGGCAGGTATATGTAGCTAGAAAACTGGCACCTTTTAGTTTGAATTGAACTGATGAAAATTGAAATTGTGCCATTTGCAGAATACTGGCACTTATAAAGTTGGATTGAATGGATGACAATTGAAATTGTGCCATTTGGAGAATACTGGCACCTGTAAGTTTGGATTGAATGGATGACAATTGAAATTGTGCCATTTGCAGAATACTGGCACTTATAAAGTTGGATTGAACTAATGGCAATTGAAATTGTGCCATTTGCAGAATACTGGCACTTATAAAGTTGGATTGAACAGATGAATAATGTCCAAAGTTGAAACTCAAAACATCAAAATCACCTGTGTAGCTATATCGTATCATGTTGTTTGGTTATACTAATCAGACTCCATGAAGTTTTATACACCATTTTTTTACTATCTACGTTTAATAGCTATTACTTTCTGTTTGAATCACTGTATGTGTGTTTGACAATGTGTGGTTGGATGTTGATGTGCTTGAGCTCATATTATTATGAACTGAGTTTTAACCTGCTATTATTCTTGTTTTTTACACAATGCCTGTATACAGAAGCTGGTGAAGTTTTGTACAGACAGACAATTTGCATAATAATTCTGAAGAAATGATTTTATTCAATGGCCTCTGTGCCATATATACATGGCCAATTGGATGTATACATTTATTGGCATTTTACTGCGTCTGATGTCTTCTGAGGAGGTGCATGTATTTGCCTTACATAAGACAATTGCAATGGTTCTGTTTGATTTGAATTTGATGGCCTTCCAGCACCTTGGCATGAAAGGTGCATGGAAGATGTCCCTGGGAGCTGAAGAGTGCACAAAAAGTTTACATGGTAAAGCAGAAGGTGCGAGGTCCTGGACTGTGATTTTAATACGTGTGTTGTTGCAGAGGCTCACTGACGAATCACTTATAATATATAGTTATAAAATACATCAACCTTATGTCTAGTATAAATCCTACAGTGCATTTTCATCGATCACCACTCAACACCAGCAGTTAGCAACACTGATGACTGACTGATGAGGAGTGACTTATGGCAGCATTCACCATGCAGTGCCCCCAGGCCTTATTAATTCTTCAACATCCCCAGGAGGAGAGTGGGAATGCCTGTCCAGCTGTATGTATTAGCCATGCTGTTACGACTGCATGAAGAGCAAAGTTTGTATTCATTGCTGGGAGCTCATTTTAGGGAGCTTGACAGGAGAACGAAATTATAGTGTAGTGGTCGACTGTTCATTTAAAAGGCCTTGGCTTATGCCACCAAAAGTATGTACGCCTGCACCTTTAAGGCAGTCTAGGCTTTAAATTGTTTCACTGCATGCATGGCTCTGTTGCACTGAACAATGCCCAAGCACGTTATTGGGGGAAGCTATGGCTAATTGTCACATTTAGTTACATCTATTATGTAGTAATAATGTAAAAATTCACCTCCACACAATGCCAGCTGCAAATTAAATATTCTGTGCTTCAACACCATCTGCTAGCTGAAATGTGTTAAGATCTGTAATTACACTTATTATTAGTAGGGCCTAAGGCATGCAAATAACTTTGGTTCATGTGCCATGCATGTATGCATTTGCAGCTGTTTCTAATACATGATGTAACAGGAAATAGAACTATCTATAGGACAAATTAATTTTGTACAAGTTGAGGAAACAGCTGCCAAGGACCAGCAGTTTGCCTAATTATACAGCTGCATACATTTAGGAGTTTTATGTGCTACAATAGCATAATGGTACCGGTGTTATATATACATGTGCATGTGTTCTATAATAATTGTGCTACAGTATAAGAATGAAGGCTATGCAACCGTGCAGGTTGCAGAAGGTGACCACCGCAAGTGTAAGTACGTAGAGTGTTTTGGAAGTGCACGGATTGAAGGATAAATATATACTGGCTACCAATGCAAGTTGCATGCTTAAGCTAATTATAAGGTGGGAGGGGGCACCAGCGTTAGTTCTAGTTGGAATAGGATAACAAAACTGCATTTGCATTGGCACAATGATGCAACTATGATGCAACTGTGAACCTTGTTACTGCTCATGACTGTGCAAGTTGTTATTACTGCATCCTGCTCCAGCTTGCGCTGACATTTTGATGCCAATTATACATCCATTATGTAACGACCGCTGGACGAACTGAACAACGCAGCAGCAAGATCAATAGCACAACAACCACACGTGCTTACAACTGAGCATGCGCATAACCATGCAGCAATTATAATTACAATCAACTCAACAGCAGTAATTACTTAACCACAATTTAGGGGAAACAGGAAACACTACACACTTCCCCCCTTAGTTTGACAGTTCACAAAGAAAAGTCACGAGTGTCCATATCGCTGGACAGGCTTCACCTGCCGTCCACTGCGTGTGGTTATCGGTAGGGGTGGGGGGCTGGAAGGAGTCTCTTCCACATCAGGTGGGCTTGCTCTGACTGTACTCTCTTGGTTCTGTTCGGCCTGCTCATTCTCCACCAGGGATGGTGTGGAGACATTTTCATTGTAATGGAATAAGGGAGGACTCCAATCAGTTAGCACCCCATGGTCGGCACCAGCATCCTCATCAATTAGCAAGGGGCGTACACGATTAGCATGCACCACCCGCTCAGTGCATCCCATCTTCAACACGATAGTTGTTGGCCCCTTGAGTGCTGTGACCTTCCAAGGTCCCGTCCAACGAAGACCTAGCTTCCCTTTCGTTGGGTTGTTTAACAGAACCTTTTGCCCGACACTGATACTTGGCTTGCACCCCAAGTACGATTTTTGCTGCTGATCAGCCGATTCCACTTGGTTAGCATTCACAAGCTCTCTTAGCTCGAGAATCTTGCCCCTTAGTACCGCACTATAGTCTGATGGTTCCAAGATCGAGGTGCTGGGAAGGTCAGGGGTATGGAGAGAAGGTGGATTGGATCCAAACAAGACCTCATACGGTGACAGTCCAGTAGTTGCATGCTTGGTCGTCCTGTAGAGAAACAGGAGCAGTTGAAGATGTTCCTCCCAGTCTCTTTCCTTGTTGACATAGGAACGCATGAGGGAGAGGAGCGATCTGTTCATTCTCTCAACCAATCCATCCCCCATGGGGTGATACGGCGTTGTGCGTGACTTTTTTACCCCGAAGGCCTCACAAAGACCTGCCAAGATAGTGCTCTCGAAATTTCTCCCCTGATCTGAGTGTAGCTTTCTTGGAGGTCCAACTAGGGAGAAGATGTCATCCTTAAGAACCTGAACAATTCGTTCAGCCTTCTGGTCTGGTAGCCCACGTGCAAAAGGCCACTTGGAAAAGTAATCTTGGACGACCAAGACATACTGGTTCCCTTGGCTGGATGGGGGAACTTTCAGGATGTCTACTGCCACCAGCTCCCATGGTTTGCTTGCGATCACTGGTTGTAGGGGTGCAGGCATGCTTTCCGGGGCCTTGGTAAATTGGCATCTTGTGCAGTAACGGCAGTGATGTACCACATCTCGTCCCTGCCCAACCCAGTAGGCCACCTCTGACAATCGGTCTAAGGTTCGATCAATGCCCTGATGGCCAGACTCCTCATGGGCAATCTTCAAGAAAGACCTTTGCAGTGACTTGGGCACAACCACCAGGAGCCTTGCCTCCTGCATAGTGGGCGATTGAACCTTTCGGCAAATGATACCATTGTGAAGCTCCAATTGTGACCAGATTTGTCGGTAACGCTTCAAGGGATGCCTCCTCCATTCTCCGGTTGCTGGAGGAATAGAGCCATTCAACAGCTGTTGCTGCACCTGAGACAATGCTGGATCATTTTGTTGGGCCTCTGCAAGGTCTGCTCCTTCCATTGGAGGATCCAGGGCTACCAGAGTAATAGGTTTCCTTGAAAGGGCATCAGCTCGTTGATTGGTCTCTCCGGGTCTGTATACCACATCAAACTCATATGCCCTAAGTTCCAATGACCAGCGTTCCAGCCGTTGAGACCGGGCATGGCTGGCTCTGGCTGACTGCAGCCATTCCAAGGGCTTGTGATCGGTTTCCAACTTGAAGCGTGCCCCGATCAAGTAGTGTCGTAGCTTGCCAACAGCCCAGACAATGGCAAGACACTCCTTCTCAATGGTTGCATACTTCCTCTCTGCTGCTGTCAGTGTACGACTTGCATACTCAACCACTGTGCCTCGTGCTGTGGTAAGAACTGCGCCAATACCTGTATCCGAGGCGTCTGTTGTCAGGATGAAGGTGTCTGTTCGTCTGGGGTAATCCAGGGCTGGGGGTGTCATTAGGGCCTCTTTGAGGGATTCAAAGGCCTGTTGTTGCTCATCCTGCCACTGGAAGGTTGCATCATTCCTTGTAAGGTCAGTAAGTGGCCGTGCAATGTCAGCAAACTTGGGGACAAAGCGACGACAGACATTGGCGAGGCCCAGGAATGACCTGACCTCCTTCTTTGTAGTTGGTATGGGCCAGTCAGCCACGGCATGTGACCGCTCCTCTGTTGGGGTCACCCCATCACGGGAATACTGGAACCCTAGGTGAGTGATTGTGTCTCTTCCAAAGAAACACTTTGAACCTCTGAGGGTGAATCCTGCTGCTTGTAGGCTGCCAAGGACCCGTTGGAGGTCACTGATGTGCGACTCCATGTCATCAGAAAATACAATGCAGTCATCGACATAGTTGTCTACACAGTCCTTGCAGTGTTTGAGGACTATGTCCAGTCCTCGTTGGCAGGTTTGTGTGGCTCCAGTCAGTCCATAGGGCATGACGGTGAACTCCCAGAGGCCATAGCCGGGCCCGGGGCAGAAGGCTGTTTTCTCAATGGACCTCTCGTCCATGGGAAACTGCCAATAGGCACTGCGAAGATCAATTTTGGAGAATACTTGCTTGCCTGCTAGCTTCTGTTGGGGTCCCTCTGCTCTGGGCACTGGGTAGGAGTCCTTTTTGGTGTGCTTGTTAAGCTGCACATAGTCCACGCAGATTCTGATTTCCCCATTGCTCTTTGGCACATAGACAGCTGGTGCACACCATGGACTGTTGCTTGGTCGAATAATGCCATCAGCGGCCATCTCTTGAAGTTGATCACGAACGCGGTCTTGGTACTGGAAGGGTATGGGGCGGGGCGGTACTTTGACTGGCTCAGCATCACCTGTGTCGATTACATGCTCTGCAATGTCTGTTGTTCCCAACTGTGTTTTGAAAAGGTCTTCATGTTCTTTCAGAACTGTAGCAAGAGCTGGATGGTAGTCTTTGGGTGTGTCAAACTCCTCATGTGTGGCAGTGTTGTCTTTGAAGGGCGCAGCTTGGGGATACTCTCCGTCTAGAACCAACATGCAGGAGTTGGTTGCTCTTAGACTGAGCCTGCCTTCCTGAGTCATGGATCCTCTGCTGTGGAATGTGCCTTTCTCAAAGTCAATGATCAAGCCATGTCTTGTTAGGAAGTCGCATCCTAGAATAGCGGGAGCTGATAAGTGTTCCACCACAACAAATGTTTGACGGGTAGTGAGGCTGGGCAAGCATACCTCCATGGTGGTGAGCCCCACAGGAGTGAGGGCTCTGCCATCTGCATTCACCAAACGCGTGGGGCCCATGGGTTCCAATTTGCTGGGTGAAACATAGTCCTGAACCACCACTGAGCAGGAGGCTCCAGAATCCAACAAAATCTCCACCTTGTGGTTGTTCAGCTGTCCACGTGTATAGGCTGCCTTGGTAGTGTTTGCAAATTCTGATAATGAGGGTACGTACTCTGGTTCTCGAGCGTTTAGTTGTGGTAGGGGACGCCCCCCGCTCGACGGGTTGGGACGCCCCCTTTGTCGTTTCCCTGGGTTTGGCACTGACGCGCGATGTGTCCTCTTCCCCCACATCGGAAACACACTATGTCACGCACAGATGCAGACCTGCAATTCCGTGCTAGGTGTCCCGGCTTTCCACACTTGAAACACCGGCTACTGACTGCTGCGTCAGGGCAACGGGAGCTAATGGCAGCCAGCTGTGCTGACACTTGGGAAACAGCCTCTTCTAGCTTCTCAAGGCGCTGATCACTTAGACTAGGATTTCTAGTGTCAACCTGACTCACCTGCTCTGACGCTCTTTGAAAGATCAACCGGAGTTCCCGTGCCTTTGCTATTGTCTGGTCGTAGGTTAGCTTGGGAAGGAGCTTTAGCTGGAAGGAGATCTTCTCCGGGAGAGCTGTTGTCAAATGGAAGCGTAACTCTGTCTCTCTGGCTTCCGGAGGGAGATCTGGGGAAGCCTTATCCAGAAGTTTCTCCATATCCCTGGCTAGTTCGTCCACACTCTCTCCATCACGGAGCCGTCGTCGGGCTAGTTCATCGCGGGCACTTAGCCTGTCTTCATCTGTGTCGGGGCTCAATCGCTCTAGAAGGGCTTTCTTCAGATCGTTGTATGATCCCTTGTCCCCGTCCGGCAAGGCGTCAAAAATGGCCCACGCTCGGCCGCGGAGGAGCGTCGGCAGGCGTAGAAGTTGCTTCTCTGCATTCCATTCATTGGCGGCGGCACACACCTCGTAGCGTTTGAACCACGATTTGGCGTCCTTGTCTTGCAAGGGCTCTGGAAGAGCTAGACCAACGCTGGAAGCCATTCTCCCGGGTTTCGGCACCAGAATGTAACGACCGCTGGACGAACTGAACAACGCAGCAGCAAGATCAATAGCACAACAACCACACGTGCTTACAACTGAGCATGCGCATAACCATGCAGCAATTATAATTACAATCAACTCAACAGCAGTAATTACTTAACCACAATTTAGGGGAAACAGGAAACACTACAATTATAACAAAGATATGCTCTGGCTAGAAAGTTGCATGCAATACATGATTTTCATTGCAACAATTAACAACCTTCCTGTGCATGCTATATAATGTGTGGCATGATGCACTCTAATATCATTGATTGATTGATACATATCTCATTGTGCTTTCTCAAGGAAGTATACACCTAGAGATCATGCAGGAATTAAAGACGGAGCTGAGAGGAAGGGATGAGATATATGTACGTATTAGTACCAGTATTGCATTGCAAATCACTCTATGGATTGTTCATCAGCATGCAAAAGACCCTAAATGGTGATATGACGGCTATTACTAGTTAGCAGACTTCCACACCTCCATGGTCACTGTTGAAGTAGCTAACTAATCATGCATCTATATGTAGCTATTTTAAACATACTGTTGCATGTAACTACAGCTGTGGCATATTCACAATGAGATGCATGCTTATATGTTTGAACTTAAACTGCACCAAACCATCATCATCTGTCACAGAAATAGATACAGAATACAGATATATGTAAAAGAGACAGGATGAATTCTCTATTCGCTAAAATCACCAGCATAATTGTACTTCTTTCTTTGACCACATCTATCTCAGCTGTGTATATTTCTTGCCGTTAATGCATGCTGGTCTTTGCTGCATTCCTGTTTGCCTAATACATATCAGTTCTGAGACTCTTACCTGCATGAAGTGGTGTAGGTGGTGTAAAAATTCTGTATTTCAATTCCACCTTCCACTCTTCTCAGTATGCAGAGCATTGCTGCCTTTGAGGAGGGGTCTTTCCTGTGCCCCTCCCCTCTGCACAAAATGTCGCACACTGTGTGAATGCTATGATTCATGTAGTTTCTACTTCCTGTAGCTTGGCCTTCTGGAGAGAGTCTTTGTGGGAGAGTGCTTGAAGGTAATATAAGCTATAGTCATGCACTGCCCAGTATATGCATATAATTTATACTGTGTCATGTTGACTTTGTTTTTTCTGTAGTATAGCCATTCTTGGGCACTTACCTACTGAGTAGCTCCTACACTTTCTCCATATATTCCATGTGCAGGTGTCTCCAAATGACAGAATAAAGTGCAGCATTGCAAGCTGTTAGAGCATTCTTTCTTTGCTTCGTAAACTGTATAGGTTCTATTCATCATGCACTTAATTAGTTTGTGTGCATTATCTTTATAGGAGGCAATTCACATGCAATGTATATGTATTTTAGTACTACAGTGTTTAACTTGATGATGTGACAATTCTGTCTGATTCAGGAGCGTTAATAAGCACTGAATCAGACAGAATTGTCACATCATCATCTAGAATCAGCACAATCAGAAATCCTTACTCGAATGCTTAACTTATTTATAAAATAGTGTTTCTGCATTATATTTATCGTTTTCACAGCACTAGGCCCAGGAGTATTATAATAGAGAACATGACTATTTTCTAGTAAGAAAAAATACACTACATATTGTATGGATTAATTGTACCTTCAATTTTGTGCATCTTTTTTCATGCCTAATCATGATTTCCAATTGGGAGTGCATGCATGCAATGGTAATTTGGGTGTTCACTTGTAGAGATGACATGCAATATAACAGGATGAGTGATCATGACATGCAGGCAATAAACTGGCCAAGTAAAGAGGTGATTAAGAGGTGATTATATGTCATTTGACATGACATATCATGATTGTTTGAAGGCTCAAATATGAAGCAGATCAAATGCACTTTGCAGGACAGCTGGGGTAGGTAACCAAAAT
>OZ025880.1:6613584-6656084 GCA_964019415.1 Ianthella basta | reverse complement strand
GCACCAGTGCTGGTAGCTTGCTGAGGTGCCTTCAATTCAACTTGTTCAGGAGACAACTATAGGAAGTGAGGAACCTGAAAATCAGTATATTATTATGCTACAACATTGTATAATTGTATTACAGTATTATGCAGCTGTCTTTAATATAATATTATATAAATGAATGCAGCCTATGCAAGTGCTGCGTACAGGCTAGAGTAAGTTACGTACTATATAAAGAAACTCCACTGCACCTTGTAGTAATAGCAATAGTGGTGAAGTAAACTATGACATTTGTAATAATAGAAATCTGAAGCTTGACTTCTATACTATTTAACAAACACAAATGCAGTCACATAATACATTTCAAGGCTATAATTATAGGTATTCAGGGGATGTATTTTGCGCAGAAGCAGCAATTTGTAAAAACTGCCCATTCAAAGGCTAGCGCTTGAATATAGGCTGAGCTTGAATTGAAGCTGAATCCATCAGGCCTATAGCTATTTATATAGAGACAATTAGGGCTACAGACCATTACTCAAAACAAGCTAGTATAATAACATTTAAGAATATAGCATGCAGCAATACGTATCAATTTACTCACTTCTATATGATTGAATGTTGTCTCTGCTCCACAGTACTCACACCTGCTAGGTCTAAAGACACACTTCTTGGTGTGTTTGTCCATGTTCTTCCTCAAGACCATCTCCTTGCACTGCTCATATGTACACTTCACCCTTGACTGGGGACACTTGTTAAAGTGGTCCTCGTAGTCACAGTACTGCCCTTCCCAGCTGCACCCCTCATTTGGACAGGCTACATGGAGTGTGTTCAGCTCTCTAGTGGCAGCTTTGTCTGGGAAGAACTATAGATGAGTATAGAAGGCATGTAGCTAGTAGTTTATTAATTCACACACATGAATGCTGTCTATTCTAGCTGTGAATAGGGCACTGCAACCACCTCAAAGATTCCCTTAGTTCAACACTCCCGCGGGATCCCCTATAATTCATCGTGCGGCATCGTCCGGTGATATTTAGTACTTGAATGGATTAGATAATGCATGGTCTATACATATAGGTAGTAGAAAACAGAGAAAGGTGTATATCTAGCTGCAAATATTTCTATGAGTCATGGTTTCGTACTTTATACTGGCTGCCAAGCAATTGAGGCTTCTCAATCCAATTAGCTACTTACGTGCTCTGGATCTACGCTGTCTCCACATCCTGGACACTTAATGCGCTTGATGATGTCTCGGTCACTGCACGGAGAAAGAAAGGACGAAAGATCAGCGAGCGCATTTTAACCTATCTAATTTCTCCCGGTGCCTTATAGTTATAGCTATACGCAGATGCATAGGCAGCCTGCAACTGCGATAACCCACCTCTGCTCCACTTCACACGCAAGCAGTTTCAAACACTTGTAACAAGCTCTATCGCCACAGTACGACTGGTAAGGAATGGTCAACAACGAGTTGCAAAGGACGCACGAAAAAGTTTTAGAGTGGCCGATTCCTCCATGTGCCACTTCGGGTGGTCGTGTTCCGACCTCCTGAAAATCCTTCTTATTCGGTGTATTGTGAGCCATTGCTACTCAGGTAGTAAGCAATCTGTAGCTAGCTATAGCTAACTAGCTGCTGGTTGAGTTCGCGGTTGAGCTGACACCCTTTGGTACAGTCGATTTCAGAACGGTTGGCCAAAATGGCAAATGGCAGAACGATCAAATGGCGTGACGTCACTATTAGTTTAACGGCTTGCCAACATGTCACTCCTATTGTACAGTACTGCCATTTGCTATGATGTCACGCCATTTGCCATTTACCTTTTGGACAACCATTCTGAAATCGGCTGTAATGTTTACGGTGTGCGGAATGCACATGACGTTGTATACTATAAATAGGTTAAGTCACATTCGCCAATGAGATCCCTCCAAATAGGTGACTGTATGGTCGCAAGTCACGCTATATACTTCCTCCAAATACACATGCGATGCAGGGTCTATATTAGGACTGCGTGCATTGTGGCCAGCTTACCTTCAAGCACTCTCCCACAAATGCCTACAAGTGAGGCCAATTCGGATAGACTTTCTCCAAATGCAAGCTGCAAGAGAACAGGGGACAGGTTTATATGCAGACACTACAGTGCCATAACACTCACAAAGTATATACTACAAATATCAATGTCGTCATATCTCTACCCCAGAATACTGGAGCTAGAATATAGTTACACTGCACTACACACTACCCTTCACCACCTTCTGTGCATACCATGCATGCTTCCTATAACAGCACAATAGAGCCATTTCTAGAGAGTTAAGAAATTGCACACAGTAGCTACACAATACAAATGCAGTTATTCCCACACCATACAATGCACAGTATTTTTTATACAGTATGTATATATCATGACTGTGCAGAAGCATCCATATTCATATTTGCACAACTATACATGCTGCTATATTAGACACACATGCATGTTAACTGCTATATAGCTATTTCTTGGTGCTGGCAGCTTAATACTGTTGCAATGCATATACGTATGTAGCAATAAATATTAATAGCTGTGGCTATAGCTGTTATTTATGCACACATGATAGGAAAATTAAAGACGGGTTTGAAGGTGCATGGGCTGAAGCACCCAGTGACACCCCTAGGCCTCTGGATCAAGATGTGCATGACATTGTATACATGTGATGTTAGTGTGCATTGCAATTGTGTCTGCTTCACAGTATATTACGCATATGCATACATATGGCTAGCTACTGTAGCTGTGTACATGCATACATGATCGTATAATTCTCGTACAAACTTGTTGTGCCTAGTACATCAGTCTATCTCGCAATAAAGATTACAGAGATATCATGATACATTAATTCTTATACTCTATAGATGAAAGAATTAATTGTACTGTACTGTATAAACATACTTATAATTGGGGCGAGCCTGAGCGAGCCCCACTCTGGCGTGGAGTGTAGGCGGAAGTCTCTGTTTTATTATTATTATTATTATTATTATTATTATTATTATTATTATGTATAGATGGTACGTCCGTTTTGCCCCCCGGGGCCGATTTCGTCCAAGCATAAGACGTCTATATATGCCCCAAGCCGAGTCTCTTCGCCGGTGTAGAAGAACACGGCTGCATGCCGTTCGCTTGCCAGCCGCGCACACTCCGAAACAAAGACGCCTTACCAACCGTGCAGACTGCGGATGCCTTGGCAACCGCACACACCCGGCCGTTGGAACGTCGCTCGCACTCACGACGCTATGTCAAGGACGCTCTCCCCTACCTTTGTTGTTGTAGCTACGGGAAAGCAGCCGGTCCCCACGTCGGCTAGGATGCCGATTTTTGATGCACGGCTTTTGCGTAAACTTCATACTCAGGCGGCTACAGTCAACGTTTCACTGGAAGGACAGCGCGCTCCAGCCATTGTTGTAGCCAGGGACCAGATCTCTTCAGCGATCAAAGTTGGCTGCAGCGAGTTCCCTTCAAGCAGGCTGCTCATCTAGTGCATACATGCTGATGCAATGACATTGTCAGTATATTTGTGGGCATGGGTAAGTGGTCCGTCTGCCCCACTTCATGATATCACCTTGCATGTTGCCATGGTGTACCCATTAACATACTAGAGGAAAACTGGTATATATCAATGCAGTAACTTGCTGTCTTATGCTCTGCATTTGGTACTCATGTGGAGGTGTTTCCGTCCTCAGTAGGCCTATCCACATTTCCTATAACCTGTTTCATTCACCTACACCCATCATACATGTGTGCTCCATTCCTGTCATCGCCCACTCTCTAGGCCACAATCACTGCAAGAGTACGTGACGCTCGCTCAGGCTCGCCCCATAATGCTTGCATTCGCCTAGTTATACTGAGTTGAAATTTTGTATCTTCATAAAGCAGGTCTAAGGCTACATGTAGCTATTTATAGCATTGAATAGCCTATTAGGGCAGTTCAGGATGCGAAGAAGGGATTTTCTATGAGCTTGATGCACTTCATTCTGTCATTTGGAGACACCTGCACATTGGAGGAAGTGCAATTAAGAGTCACTCAGTAAGTAAGAGTTAATCCATACAAGAACTGTACAACTGTTATACTGTAACAGTAGCTATAATAGCAGCTCATCATGCCTAATATATATATATATATATATATACAAAAGTATGTATATGATCATAGATAATTATATATACCAAAACAATAATGGATGTTTCTGCAAATAATGTACATCTGTCAATATAAAATATACCACGTACTTAGTACATGGTGTATTACTGTCTCCATTTACACAGTATGAAGAACACAATACTTATATGTTTGTATGCATAAAATTATGCACCGGCCGGTATCTAGAACATGTGTGGTGCATGTAGGTGCTACAGTGCACATGGTATAGCACACATACGTATGTGTACAGTGTGTGAGAGCATGCACATGTTGTACACATAATTATACATGGCAGTGTTTGGCACAATTATGTGCACACAATAACACTGTATATAGACCATAATAATATATGTTACTTAAAGTGGGCTAGTAGTGCTTTACGCGATTTATGGCTCGAGGTGTGGGGGTCGAGTTGCTGATAAAGCACGAGGCGAAGCCGAGTGCTTTATCACGCAACGAGACCCCCACACCGAGTGCCATAAATCGCGTAAAGCACTCCTAGCCCACTTTAAATGATATAGAGTGACTTGCGCGGGCGGACGGTTCCCTTCAGTCTTCCATTTTCCGATTGCGTCATCTGCAAGCCATATTTGGCTGCTTCCATTGCGTCATCTGTAATCCGATTGGTTGACTCCATTCAAACTTACCTCGCATTCTGGTCAGAAGGAAGGTAGAGTGAAGCGAGTAGCTGTAGCAGTAATGGGCGAAAACGGTCCTTCGCTGGCAAGAAGACTCTCAATGCGCCTTAATGGAACAAGTCTGAGCTGCGCTATGTTCTTTTTAGCATCGCAGAAGAACAACTATTTCCTGCCGTTGTTACTATCCGTTTGGCTAGCTAGCTAGCTAGTGCGCAGATGCCCGCTCGGACTGCCAGTTCAAGAACCGCAAAAAGGACTAGCGAAGCACCCTTCCTTTGCCATTAGAGCACTCGTTGCCGCCTTTCAGAAGCGAAGGATGGGTAGCAGGCTAGGCTTTAACTTACGGAGCAGCGAGGTCACACTTCGGCAGAAACGAAAAGTAACTTTTGTAATTCGCGATCTCAGTCAGACCACACTGGACAGAATCCACCCATAAAAGCGCAAGGAGGAAGTTTGAGTGCTTGCGTCTCTTGCTAGAGTTCTTTATGGCTCGCCTAGCGTTCTTTAACTTCCATAAAGAACGGCCATAAAGCACGCTGCAAGATTACGAAATATAAAGTACTCAAAATTCCTTTGATCCGCCCACGCAAGTCACTCTATAGACCATTATAGAGCATGTGAAATCAGTTGTCAACCCAATACACTGGATAAATACACATGTCGGGTATGCATTCAGCACACACGAATATAACTGGATGGTACGTATATATCTATACCTACCTCCAAGCACTCTCCCACAAATGTCCACAAGTGAGGCCGATTTTCATTTGGGTACTAAACTCTCTTCAGAAGGCCAAGCTACGAGAGAGAAAGGGACATGCACAGAGGTGTGCATCCATGGCTTCTGCCTAATGGTCCACATCAGCAGCACAGGAATAGGATACACCAGGCATGTGCATGTTGACACAGCAACAAGATATATACCATATAATATACCCGTGCAGGACTTTCTTAGCTATCCTCAGGAGGAGGCCTAGGGTGGGCCAGCCTTAGCTTGGTGAGGTTTAGATGAAGAAGGAACATGGAACACGCGTGTACACCGCCAGTCATGCATCATACTGGAAGTATAGCATAGATATAGGGTGTCGAAGTGCAGAGCAAGCTATATGTATACGTACCTTATAAGCTTTTAGAAGGTGGTTGACCACGGTATCGTAATGAGGAATCTTAGTACGAACCGATGAATTCTTTGAACCGCCTCTCCTCCGGGCTCCTAGTCAGCTCCAGCAGCAGCGCCATCATCTTACCCTTGTCTGTCCGTTCACCTTCCAGGTACTGGCGAAACTCCTGTTGCACCACTCGACTAGAGACCAGGTATGGGAATATTAGGATCGCGTTCGCGCAGCCCACGATGTAGTCGTAGCTCAGGACAATTATATCGTTCGCTGCACCTCGCTGCAGACGTGCGATCCTTTCTTATTATTCATCCGTTAAAGTCGTTTTCGTGACGCGTGCATGCAAGGGGTTTCCCCAATAAAAGTACCTCAATTAAGTATTGCAACAGCCAAACAAAACAACACAGGTAGTCTCGTGACCGGGGGGGCAGCCCCCGCCCGGAGGTGCATGGTTCACGACACAATGAATTGCAACAGCTATTACTAAGAATGCTGTAATTGTATCATCCGTGGTGCACGTGGGTCGATATCAAGCCTCCTTGTACTTTCAGTGGTTAGGGTGCCCGGCCCAAATCAACTTGCTCGATCACTCACATGAATGAAGTAGCTAGCTAGCTAGCTATTGGAAAATGCATGTGCCCCAAGCGTTGAGAGTCAGAATCAAATCACGTAGCTATGAATCTATCTTTTCCAATACTTTATTAACATGAGTGAGCCAATGATACCCCCTTGAGTGAGTGAAGCACAAAGTCAATTGGAACTAGGAACCCAAAAACCGCTGCAGCCATAGCTATTATCATGCAGTTGAGCATAGGGAGAGGGATGGACAGAAGATCTAGAGAAGCATACAGCAATCACATGTGCGTGCATGACATTATTGGTGCAAACCTATAACTTTGGGCGTATACCCTGAAAATTGCAGAGTGAAGCACATTGAACCTAATCTAGCTATAGCTATGAGTACACATGCATGTGCACAAGTGGTGCATAATATTATATCAGATACTCACCATAAAGTCACAGAACTGTTCAATGATGTGATACGTGTAGGTAACCTTGTGTATGCCTATGGTCATGCATAATTAAGTATACATAATTATATTTGGTGTTTCCCTGTAGCTCAAATATGGCCTGTAGGGGGTTATGTGCACAGTTTACAGAATAGGTCCACTGATTTAATTATAAGCATACCAGCTGGCATACTGACAGTAATTATAGTTTTAAAATACATACCGTGGTTTAGCCGTCCATGTCTCTACGTAGAGTGTATAAAAGCACAATGTCATGCATTACCACTATATTGCATAACAAGCATTGTACATCCTTGTGGTCTATCTGCTGTAATATATTTATGCATGCATGCATCTAACATGCAGCTGTACATGCACGTATGCATAGCAGGTGCACATTTACATTTTTGTGCTTCGACATTAGCTGATAACTAACAGCCCAATGTATATGTATACGTACATATACATTGGGCATACATACATACACAGGACCGACACATTATGGCAGTATATAACTATTCAATAAGATGCGATTATATATAGCAAAATGTCTACAATAACTTATTGGCCCCATGCAGTGATGTTGAGGTTCATGCTGTCACGGACATATATGGGGTAATGTGGTAGAGGCTCATGCTACATTGCCTAACAGATTTATGGAGCGTTGATGAGCATTCACATAGCTGTAGGTCTGGTTCCAGTAAAATATTTCGACCACGAGGGTCTTCATCAGTTACAAAACATACATATATGGGGTGTTGCATTTGGAGTGCATTAAATTTAAATCTACCTAATAGCTAATGCTGTCTAGATCTGTTCCACCTTGCTGAGTAGACATTGTTGACACTCCTGGACACGGAATAGCTTCTAGTTGAACTACCACCTACAAATTATCAAGGTTACCTACAGGTAGCGATGGTAACGCAACGGTGCTGGTCATAGCCTTATTAGCCGTTACTCGCCAGTTAGTCCCACTCCAGACGTCTCTATCTCGGTGCCTGCTGTGGTGCTTTCGCCGAAATCGTGTCAATAAGTCTCATTCACCACATTCTGGTCGCTCATGTCGGCGAATCCCCCCTTCACGAGTCTCGATCTCGGGTAACCGTATGCCTTAGCAACTTCAATCAATGACCGACAGGTGCGTATTCGTGCGAACCATTCAGCCGAGCCACCTAAAAGGGAACGTTCGGCACGAAGCGCTCGAGGCTGCCGGTGCAACACCTTTTCCCCTATCTTTTCAATGTATTAAATTGCCACCAGTGATGACGTCATATGCAATTATCGCCTTAACCACAACATTCCTGAGGTACGCCCAACTGGTCTATTCCGGTGGTTTGTTTACAAGCTTCGGAGAAGAAGGACGAGGGTACGCAGTAGAACTATAAGTCCTGGGACTCCAATCACAACGGTGCCACTCCTTTGTAGGTCTTTCCGACGAACCATAACTATTGCTACAGACTCTTGGTCGAACGAAGCTGGTAGCTAGCTACATGAAACGTACGTATAGCTACGTAGTCGATTAGCTAGTGGATGCGAGCAAAAGGACGACACTATTTTACATATTCTTCTCACTAGGATGGAAACCGAAGGCTCTCCACAATCCTGTCGAAGTGTGGCGAACACAGCACAATGGCGGTTGTTACTCGAAGCCGTAACGAAACTGGCACCTCTATCTATGCTGGCACTGGGAACAGGGATACCACCGTCCCACACTGGAGTGCCAGATCAGAAGTGTCGGTGAGTTGGGCCACCTAGGGATCAAAGTATGTGCATGTAGTGTGTGTGTGTGTGTAACGTGTCACCCCGCTTTAAGGTCGCGGGATCGCGCTAATTTAGGTCGGGTATAATTTTCGGACCAAAACGGTGAGGTTTTTGTCTTTCTACCATGGCTGGGATGCTTGTGTGGTCCTCTAGGTTCTCGAAGAATGTCAAGAGGGCACTACTACAACGAGCAGAAGGGCTTGAGTAGCAGTACGGCGTGCAGTTTCGCAAACTGGTGGACATCGATGTGCAGGTACATCGACGCTACAGCCTGAGCATGTGAGGAGCATGAAACGGTCTGAATCTTAGCTACTGCTTGTCAAAGCAGGGTTGATGGCTGTCAGAACAAACCCTCGAGGTGCATGGGGATGGAATATACCGTGACACCGGACCAATGCATTAGATAGGGGCCTGTGCGGTCCACCAGAAAACTGATACTCACACTTTCGCCCTTTGTATCGACTTGTCTGCTCTAGGTTGGCTTTCTCTGTGCTTGGTACGACTCTCCAGACGGGACCAGTAAGTTAGAGCACCGTTCGGCTAACTGACATTTACTATTTTATATATAAACATCCTGTCGTAAGCCGAGCAGCGCTCTAATTTACCGAAGAGTCTTACCAAGCGCAAAATAAAAACCAATAGAAAGCAAGGCAAGTCAATACAAAGGGCGAAAGTGTGAGTAGCAGCTTTTTGATCGACTGCACAGGCCCCTAACAAATGTATTGGTCCGGTCCGGTCGGTCCGTTCTGGTCCGAAAATTATACACATCTATACACGTTGACGCAGTACTCCAGCCCAGACGCAGCTCTTTCGAACTCATTAGGGAGTTCCATGTGCGAAGCATCATATAGATTTGATCATTGGTTACTTTACAGAAGAATGACAACCAGGAGGAGGGGGCGCTCTACGGTGTGATTAAGAAGGAAGTCTTGGGAAAACTTACAGTTACGTAGCTAGCTAGCTAAATGATAACTATTAAAGATAGAGTGGCGCACTGTCGTGCCGATAATGGTCCCCCCCATTGAAACCGGTCCCCCCGGACCGTTTTCGGCAACGTTTCTTGGTTGGGACGGTTATCGACAGAATGGTCGTTGCCGAATCATGTCCCCCTCGACCGATAAGAGTCCCCCCTCACGATTTCCTCCGGGTACTACGTAGGCGGAGCGATTTCTGCTCGCAAGGATCAATGATGATACGCATGTTGACGCACTACTCCAGCCCAGACGCAGCTGAAGAGGTGGGGGCTAAAGATGCCCCCTGACGATCCGGTCGGACGTTTATAGGCGAAGCGATATCTAACTGCTCACAGTGACTGACAGATGTATACGCTTAGCGGCTAAATAATTGCCAAAAACAATATTGCTAACCTTCCTTTCAAGTGAATGTATAGCTAACAGCTAGCTAGCTAATTTCCATGCAAGTAGGTATAAAATTCAAAGACATAATGGACAATAGACAATATACAATGGAATAAATTAGCAAGATGAAGGACTGCCCATTGCTCCTATCTTGGCTTGCATGCTGCAAGATAAATAAACAATTTGCTTTGCACATACTCCCAGGCATCAATCAAACTGTGGACATTCAGCTGCCTATATGCATCCCGTGCATGCATGTAGACTTCAGGAAGATGTACATGTGTGCTTCTGCATGTGCATGCATACACAACTCATGTACGTTGCTGACTTCTGCATGCTACAAAATGAGTAGAAGAACTAGTACTAGAATGCAAAACTAGAATGCAGCAGTCACTACACACATGCAAGCTCATGAATTAAGCTACTATACAGCTGTATGTACGTACATTTGTGTGCATATAGTTGAATGAGAATATACTGTGAGGTATATGCACACTTGTATGTTGTTAATACTGTTCTAGCTATGGTGTACTTGAGGCATGCAAGCCATTTACAGGCACGAGAACGGAATGGAGGGCATTTTGTGTACAGTAAGCTGATAGTGAAGAGGCCTTACAGCAGATGGCTAGCGTTTCTTAAGTATGCCTTAAAGTATACATGGCATGAGGAGGCAGGCATGAGAACAGAATGAAGGGCATTTTGTGTACAGTAAACTGATAGTGAATGAGTGCAAGTCGAATAGTTTGAAATCTGGATTAGAATCGCTAGGTTAGGAAAGTATAAGTAAGATCATTCACAGTCACAGTCATTACAAAGCCACTGTTCGTCTGAAGTTGGTCCGCCGTATTGTACAGATTGTGCGATGGCGTCAGTATATTTGCACACATTTTCCCATACATTTCACCACTTTCCTTTATTTACGGTGTCCACAGCTTCCACTTTCATATTTCGTACAGGGGGACACTTTCCTGCCGTAGGGGACCGGTTACGGCAAGCGCCTCTTGCCAAAAACGGTCCGGGGGGACCGTTTTTGGTGGGGGATACTTATCTGCGTGACAGCACACTGATGTCATTACTCGTGGGAGTGTGTAAATATATATGGCCATAGATATAGGCTCTGCCTCGTTGGCTTAGAGATAGAAGTCAAACATTTCTGCATGTGCAAACAACGCCTCGGCTCGATCTAGCTAGCTAGCTAATTGTCGAGCGGCGAGCGTAAGCGAGCGAAGCGAGGCCATTGATCGAATATGAATCGAGCCTCGGCGATATATATATATATGTATGTATACCGATATATGTATCGCACGACACATGACGGCTCGTCTTTTCAAGGGGTGCTTCAGCTCCTGTTCGGCCGCTCATCTTTGCCGGCATGCTCCCGCGGATCAGGGGCACAGAAGGAGAGCAGATGGGAATGGCAACGACGCGGCTGCGTCCAGCACGCCGAGGGGGGCAGGCTGCAAGACGGTGCGCGCGACTTGACACGAAGACAGCGGGGCAAACAGAGGCCAGACTAGAAGCGAATGCGGCAGAATGGCGCAAGGCTACTGGCCTCGGCAACGGACGAGCAGGGTCGGGTATAATTTTCGGACCAAAATGGACCGACCGGACAGGACCTGTCACTGGAAAATTGGTACTGAAAAAAATGGTCCTAGGATCAATTTTTTAATCGAAAATATTGGTCCTAGGATCAATTTTTCATCGAAAATATTGGTCCCCCGGACCAGAATTTTCTGAAAATAATGGTCCTACCCTGAAAATTTTGGTCCCTTTAAGCAGGGTGACACAATTCTTGAAATAGCTAGCTATGTATGCATAATACAAGGTAGATTATAATAGTACAGCATCTAATAATACATAGGACAGCTACATAGTGTCCAATAGTACATGGCTAAGAATAATAGTACAGCATCAAACAATACACATTGGATAGCTAAAAGTATAGTGCCCAATACTACATAGACAATGTTGCTAGCTAACATGCACAGTCACTACAGAATCATGCACTGTTCTTGCTTGCTTCATGTGTTTGTTTCATCTTGTAGTACAGCTCTCCCTCTGACACCTGAAACTTCTTGGCCTTCTTTCGAATAACTCTTTTCCTGCTGTCAGGGCATCCTTTAGGGTGGTAGGTAGAGATACGCTTCTTCAATTAAGTCGTCGTTCTTCTCTTATCCAGGTCCTGTACTGTGCTTCTCTTCGTCTACATCTTATTCCTCTCCGCTGCCGACGCTGTGCTTCTTATCTTCGTCGTCCATAGCTCCATAATTCTGTAAGTTCTTCTTGTTGGCACCTCTCGCACGATCGTCACGGTCCGATCTAGCCACCGCATCAACTAAACAAGCTAACATGACCACGGCAGACCTTGCAAGCTCAGCACTACTGATACCTTAGTACCTTTAGACGTTAGAGTGTTTGAACTGAGCTTGCTGCTACCCCACTGCGATCGCTGCATGCAGTTTATACAAGACGGACCAATATTCCAATCTCGGACCAATATTTTCAGGGAAAAATGGTCCGCCCGGGCCATTTTTCCTGGAATATTGGTCCGGCGGACCAATTTTTTCGACGGACCAAAATTTCCGTGACAGACCAATACATTAGATAGGGGCCTGTGCGGTCCACCAGAAAGCTGATACTCACACTTTCGCCCTTTGTATCGACTTGTCTGCACTAGGTTGGCTTTCTCTGTGCTTGGTACGACTCTCCAGACGGGACCAGTAAGTTAGAGCACCATTCGGCTAACTGGCATTTACTTTTTATGTATCAACATCCTGTCGCAAGCCGAACAGCGCTCTAATTTACTGGAGAGTCTTACCAAGCGCAAAGAAAACCAATGGAGAGCAAGACAAGTCAATACAAAGGGCGAAAATGTGAGTAGCAGCTTTTTGATCGACCGCACAGGCCCCTATCTAATGTATTGGTCCGGTCCGGTCGGTCCGTTCTGGTCCGAAAATTATACACGGCCACGAGCAGCGGCAGTCCAGGCTTGAGGAGCTTTGGCAGTAACAAACAAGGCCTTTGGCTACTAAGACAGCTCCAGTCTGCAACATCACATTACACTTGTCTACTGGCCACGTACTATTCATGCTGCGAGGCAATTCTTATGCGCTTAGCGTATGCCTAGTGATACGAAGACCGAGATGCCCCTAGTCTAGCCGCTAGACCCTACTTTGTCATCGCGCGCGGGGGCGGAAGAAATCTCCCCCCGGCGCACGAGGACAAAGTAGGGGCTAGCGGCTTGCTTCAATTTTGTTCGTCCCTCGCGTGATCGCGCACGTGGCAATGGAAGGAGACTCTGCCACCGTGTGTAGCCTTACATCTTGGAAACTATATCTGCTGTGGCATTGTAATGAGATTGAGGGGCCACAAAGTGTTCTATCCAAGTTGCCCATCTCTATCTGCCGTCACTTTTCTTGTAGATTGACGAGTAAGTGCAAGAGTGTCCACCAAAGGGCAGTCCAATCTGTATCCCTCCATCCCTCGCCAACCTGGACTAGACGCATTCGTCAGTGCTTACGACCCTTCAGTGAATGGTGCTTTTGGTATCAAGGAAGATACTGTCTTTACAAAAAACACTGGACAGGGCCCTATTTGGACACATTCAGGGTCAGACTGCGCAGCAAGGCAATCAAACTCCCTAACTGCCTGAGAGAGTGCGTTGTAACTGTTTCAGTTACTGCAGCAGAAGAGCACAATCACCGTGATGACTTCCTCAATGAAATGGTGGTCACTCGAAGAGATGGTCTCCCACCGTGTGATGGTGGCAGGAACCAAACGTACCCTGTAAGGGGTGATAGAATAACTGATAGCCGTAATCCAGTGGGGAAATTCTATGTCAAAGAAGAAGGCCAGGGCAACAATTCTCTGGAATCTGATTATTGTTCTAAAATTGGAGCAACAAGCAGCCTACTTCCCCCCTCTTGCCCAACGCACACTTCAGCAGCACGGATGACTGTAGAAGAAGAGAATAGATCATCATGTAGTGATGATGTTGCTGAAGAAGATGTTGATGGGGAGGGGGAGTGCCCCTCACTGCAAGGCAGCAAATTTATGCGACACAGTCATGCTCATTGTTCAGATGCTGAAAGTAGCGCTACCTCTCACATTGGCTCATGTGAAAGTGATGCATTATGGCTTCCTGAGAATGATGCCTTTCTGTCAAATTCTGTAAAAGACAGAGGTCTACACACTGTAGGTAGGCATTTGGTTGTCTCTGCTGCAGAGAAGAAAGTGACAGACTGCGATGATGAAAGAGATGGATGCCACTATGTCGATCATCTTCAAGGCAGAGATGAAGACTCTGCACTTGGCTTTCCGACGCCGGCTTCACTGGGTGATGCTGATTCACAGGACATTCGCTATGTCAATTCCAGTGCCACTTCTGGATTTTCTGAAGCACCATTCCCTCCTCCTTCCCACTCCCCCCAATACCCTTCTCCTTCAACACAGCAGCCATCACCTCCCCATCCCCACACACATCACAAACCCACTCACTTACAACATAGCAACAACACTGAAGTAGTTCAGTCCATATCATACACAACAAACAGTTTCAGTAAGCCTACAAATACTACAAAAACAGCAAAAGAAGAGCCTCAGCACAGCAGAAGCACAGCACGGGTCCCTCCTATCTCCACACAAGGTATCACTTCTCCCAAACATGACGGTGCTCTTCCTGATACTCTGTCCACTCGCCATCAACATTTGCCAGAATCTATGGAGGTTCACGATGGAGTTGTTCCTGCTGTCCATAGCAGAGTTGGCAAAGGTGATGTCACTATCACAACCTGCGCAGTGCCAGAGACAACAGCAGGGAAGAAGAAGGACAGCCTGTGTCTCACTGTTGAGGCTGCAGTACTGCCAGCTCCAATGAAGACAGAACTCATCGTACCATCTCATACCAGGTAAGTGTGTAATCTACACACACACACACACACACACACACACACACACACACACACACACACACACACACACACGCACACACACACACACACGTTTGTTTACCCAGCACCCTACCCCATTGTTATGGTTCAAGGTGTTGAGTGGGAGTATTTCCAGTACAATGATGGAGTCACAGAGGACAAGCCTTGATTCTGTTAGGGTTTTTCATTGTTGAATAAACATGAGTTACTGTGTTGTTAAGGTATCACCTATAATGGGTTTGTGTTACCTTTGTGAGTGTACACACTGCAGTATTGTATTAGGGTTGTTTGCCTTGCTGGTCACTGAACTGGCAGACTCGTAGTCACAGTGGCTGGGGAAGTAAAAATGGCAGACATGGTGGAATAGCTGGAGAAAGACGTCCACACATACTGGAGTTTGGAAAGGGAGTATGATCTGAAGAGTCTACTCAAGCTTAGAGCAGCCAGACACAACTGTTTATCCATTCCATCTTGTCACTCAAATCACACATCAGTGATTTTATTACCGATTTTGAGTGTGTGCGTGTGCGTGTGTCACTGTGAACAGCTGCTTCATGTTAACGTTGTGTACACAGCCACGCATGTTAACATGTGGGCTGTGCATGGTACATTGCTACAGATTGTGTGTTGTTCTGCACACAAGTACATCTACTTCCACACATGTACGGTATTCATTGCTGTGCACACATGTACATGGACCAATCTGTTTAGAATGGCTGTCAATGATCGATGTATTTACTCCTACCACCACAGGCTGAGGTCGAGTGGGTTTGTGAGTGGGTTTGTAGACATTTTGTCTTCTGTCAAGAGGTTCACACTTAGTACAAAACAGGAGTCAAGGCCTATTCACCAAGTAGTAATCCCTGAGGGAAAGAAGCTCCAAGCTGGTTGTATTGTCTTTTCAGTAAGTTCATATGTGAAAACGTCTACTTCACCCTCTCCAGGGAGAGTCTGTTGTAATGATAGATGAAGAATTGGTATTTGGGAGCTGTTCAAATTGCATTGCACCTCCCAATGGCATTCAGAGCAGCTTACAACCTTTTCAACATGGACTCACAAATTGGGTTAACTAACCTGGGTTCAAACTGGGTTCTGCCAGGTTAAGCAGGTCCATGTGAAAGGGGTATAAGTGATTCCACGGTGTGATTGCCGTGTGTGTGTGGAGGTGTTCTTTTTCAAAATGCACTCATGCACTCCTTGTGATGTTGCTGTTTTTCAGTACACCGTGTCATTGTAATGTAGTGCTTCAGAGCCTTACGACGATCTGTTTAGTCACATTTTCAATGTACTCATTCAGCACAGACCATTCACATTATAACGCTGTATGCAAGGTTGAATGCCTTCTATATTGGAGAGGTGAATCACGGTATTGACTGGTGTGGGCCTCATCATGCTTCCTCCCACACAGAGTATTGCTGCCTTTGAGGAGGGGTCCTTCCTGCCCCTCCCCTCCCGGGAGGCTGTGGAGAGGAGCATTGGAAAGGGAGGCAATGGGACCATTACTGTTGTCTACTTCAAAGGAGTGGAGTTTGCTGTTAAACGGGTAAGTAGGAGTGTTCGTACATATGTAAGTATATACTGTCTGTACAGTACAGGGTACATGTATGTGCAGGGAACATGTGACATGCATATGACTCTCTGTTTGGATACACCTCTTACACATACAGTACTGATTAGAAATACTCTACCAAATGAACGCATACCAAGCATTGGTGACTGCGCGCACTCATACATGTTTTGCACTTATATGGAGTTAAACACAGCTATTAGCACAATAATTGTATCCAATCTTCTGTCATAATAGCAAGGGCTAATAGCGGGTTTTCTCTTCTGAAATCGTCAAGAAACCGTCACAGCTCGATCTTATTCGACATAGCTACGGTCTGCATTTAGTTTCGTTCGCAAAATCATAGGGTACGAGTTGTTAACACCTATCTTCCCACGCAGACATGTCATTTCAAGGTGTTATTGTATCTCCAAGAAGAGGAATGGCTCGGAGAAGGAACCAAATCTTTATAAAGTGGCTGGGCTCCTAAGATATAGGATCAACGAAGTGTGTGAATGTCAAGCACATGGTTGGAGACATCAGCAAAGACAGCGTAGTGACCGTGAAGCTTAATTCCCGTCGCTACGAAGCGAAAGTAGTGGACCTGCTTGACTGAAAGCCCCCTAAGCAGTGCGTGTAGTAGGTATAGAGAACTCATAGACATGATCCTGAATGTGCATGCATACCACCCTGTGCCCGGACATGCATAGTATGCACCCAAACAGCACATGTGCATCATTCCTCACCCCCCAAAAGTCACCCCACCTAGTGCCCATGCAAGCATGCAATTAGCCCACCTTATCAGTGCATGCTAAGCAGATGTTGTCAGCTGCCTTGCCCAGCAGTGTCTTTGCTGATAGCTGCAGGTAGGAGGTATGTAGATTCATTGGCCACACTGTGAAAACCCAGTCTTACTAGCTACCTTGGATTGCATCCCAAGAACTGGCGCTGTGAATTCAGTTGATTTACATAACCCTACAGTCACTCCCAAGCCATGCATGGTCATTACCTAGGATACATACTAGTACTATTCATGGTGTATCCCAGGTTACTGTCTCTTCAGCAACGGCTACTATCAGAATCCTAAGTAACGGCTGCCCTCTCCTTCCAGTTGCAATTATGTCATTTCAAGGCTGCGTAAAAATTAATTTCCTGCACGAGTCCAGGACAGTGTTTGCTGGTAACTGGTAACAGGCATCGAGACACAGCGGTCTTGTAAAGACAGCTGACTTCTGAAGAAATAGTGATTTGTGTGCATATTTTTAACACACTAATGTGTGTCTTTTGTATGCGTGGGATGCTCTCTTTGAAGCCAAATGTCGTACTCTGTATTCTGAAAATGAAGTGCTGTGTGCTCATTTGTATGTTACCCTCAATGCAATCAAATCCTTTATGTGCAAGGGGTGTGTGTGAGGGAGTGTCCCTAATGGCCATTGGTCACTATAGTCACAACATTCCATATACGTATGTACATGCTCCAAATCTTTGTAATTACACAGACATGACTATTGTACCATACTTGCATCTTTTATGGATTGTGGCAGTCTCTTTACATGACAGGGTAATGCTATATATATAGATACTGAATGAGCACCCAGGATGGCCTGTTATGAAACCATACCTAAGCAATTCTATATTAAACTAGGCACTAAAGTGCTAAACCTTTGGCCCAATAACATAGAAGTTTAGTTTCAGTCATCCTAATGAAGTGTTAATTAGAAGATGTAGGCCTGTACGGAAGTTCATGGCCACAGTCACATCGCAACTTTCTTACACTGGCTACAGCACTGCACTGAGGGCATACCTTCCATCAGGCAAATCACACCACGTGGTTGAGATCAATGTCCAGTGATTAAGATACACGTGTGCGCTATATAGTGACGCGCAAACAATGCAAGGCCAGCAACTGAAACACCACGTGGCCGAGAGCAACGTCATGTGATTAAGATATGCTCATGCGCTAGTGAGGACAAACAAAATGGCTGACAGCTGTGCCAGCTATAGTAGCTTCAACGCATACTGTATAGCTTTGTGAGGAGGCTGTTTTACAAAAAAATCACATTTTATTTGAATCCTTTGCAGCACTGAGGCAATCCACAGGTCTTCTTGGCCGATTCATTACTGTATGGGAAAATTGAGCCAGACACACGCACACACACACCCGCTACTGTAGCCCTGTGGCGCATGCGTGCTGAGGGTTAACAATGCCTATAGTGTGACCATACACTGCTACAACGTGTGGTGTGACCTTTACATGGCACGTGAAATTCATTTTCTCCACAGATCATACTGTGCTCTTCATCTGATAGCCATATTGTCCTTTGTCACAGACGATGCCTTTTGGTGCTCTTACTACCTAACCATGCATTATGTGATGTAATTACATAGCTCCCACCACACAATATCAGTGATACATTGTGTATACCATACACTATAAGGATAGGGTGTTATGCGGTCAATTGTATAATAGACATGTAAAGTGATATAACAGCTGCAAGGTCTTCGGTGGCTTTGGTCCCATGCGGCAGTGTTAGCTATGAATGTAATGGACATTGGACATGGGTGTTGTTTAGCTCATGTAATGCCATGTCTTAAACCGTACACCGTAGCAAGTAGGAATAGGTACCATGCGCCGCCAGCCATGCACCCACACGTGTGCACTGAACTGCACAAGTGGTTGCAAGTGTTAGAGTCATGCGTAGAGGTGTAGAGTGTATACGGACTGAAGTGAGGGCTTCTCAGCTGGCTCAGGCATCAGAAAGGGTTGGTTCTCTAATACCAGCTTCACAACAGGGTTGAAAACCTTGACGACGTTTCGACCAGATACTCTGGTCTTCTTCAGGGCGAAGATATGATAGCGCGAGCACTGATCATATTTATAGCCTAGCATCTCACTGGCTTGCCAGGACCCCCAAAGAACTGATGCTCAAGGAGGCAATCCACATCAGGCTGAACCGCCCCTCCCTCAACAGGGATGGTGGGCTGGAGCTACCTGGATGTTGGTTGGCCGCCTTGAGGAAGGCAATCCCGCAACTTCCGGTGACACCCCTTGATGTGGCTTCCGGTGACAGCGCATGATGAGATGCTAGGCTATAAATATGATCAGTGCTCGCGCTATCATATCTTTGCCCTGAAGAAGACCAGAGCATCTGGTCGAAACGTCGGCAAGGTTTTCAACCCTGTTGTGAAGCTGGTATTAGAGAACCAACCCTTTCTGTATACGGACTGATGGTGGTATCCTATTTCCAAGTTATGTATTCAGAGCACCAGCCATCTGTGGAGTACTGCATAGTCAGCATCTATTGCAGTGGCGTAGGAAGAAAGTGGGAAGGCCATGCATGCGTAGGCTAAGAGCTCCACTTAGAACACATGTAAGTGCGTCATTGCAGATTTGCAAATGTGTGAAGGCCCAACAGCTGTACTAATAATACTAGGCATATATTAGGTGCAAATACCCTCGCTAAGAGTACTGCAGGATAGCTCACATGAACTGAAACAAAGCCTAAGCATGCAAAGTGCATTTTGGGTAATATAGCTAGCTATACTCCCTATGCATGCTTTGACTGCTTTGTCTGCTGACTGATAGGACGTAGAAAACCGGTTTGAATTGTGTAGACCGTGAAAGGCTGCGTGTATCTTGCGGAATCAGAGTATGGGGCCTGGGACATGCCATACAAATGACGTCATAAAATAATGGCAGAAGCGCCTGGCAAGCCGTCTGCAGTTGTGGCTCAGAACAGCAATAGGTGACAGCACTGAAGAGTAAGACTCGGGGTCAGCTGTTGAGGCGTTTAAAGAAACTGTGAAATAATGAAGCAGTGACCTAGAAGACAGTTCTCTCTAGGACAAAATGGCGTCTTGTGCCCTGGATCTGTTTCAAACAAGTTGCATACCAGTTAAAACGCTTTTTTTATGAAGCAATAAAGGCAGTGGTTAGTTTGTAAGTTATTAGGTCAGTAATTAGTGGAATAATACTTTTGTGCATGTATACAGTGCAAGCTTAATAAAGAGTAAAATCAAAATTTTTCTTCAAAAAGTGAGGTGGCAACCAAACGCCCCTGTTCCTATGCCACTGCATTGGCCTACAGTCACCTGGCTAACAGTCATTGGCTAACTGTCACCTTGAAGTTGTTGATTGTTCTTCATGATGAGTACATATTAACACAACTTGATGTAATGTTTCCTTTGCAGACACACTTCCGTCAGATGGAGATAGAAATCCTTTCTTCCCTACACCATGACAACGTCCTCCCCCTCCAGGCAGTGATGATGGGTGAAGAGGACCCCCAGCGTCCTTCACGCTTCCTCTGCTATCACTTTATGCCTCGCATGAGTGGAGACCTGCAGGGTTACCTGACCAAGGTGGGCCACGGTGCCCTCTCCAACCTCTTGATGCAGCACAAAGAGGACCCCACCATGCTGCAGCTGGTGGTGGACAACACCAAACACATCCTCAGGAGCACTCTCAAGGGACTGACCTACTTACACAGTGTTGGCATCGTACAAGGCGATGTCAAGCGTGAGGACACACACATGGAGTGTATGCACTGTGTGGGAGCCACACCGTTCTGATGTACCCTTTTAAGCAGGCTATGAGGCATTGCTGACCAAATGGCCAGTTTGCTGTGTGTATAGACCTTATCACCTGTACTTTGTAGCTCTTTTACGAGATTTGCCAGCTCAACAGTATCACATGGCGTGAAAGGGCAGGCACATTAGCATGCAATGTGCTGTGCTGGCAGATGACCCTGTACGTAGCTGATGCAATCTTTCTTTATATGTTGTAACGTCAAATCCCTATCCTTAAGTACACGGCAGCCCAATTATCATAGATTGATGTGCTTAATCACCATATGCACTGGTATTAGGGATAACATGTGCATTAATCTTTTGTGAGCTTATATATGGCACCGTGATAAGCCACATTTCCATGGAGTTCACCCTGCATTCCTAATTTCCTTGTACAGCTGCATGGACACAAATTTGTAGCTAGCTAATTAGTCCCATGCTTGCATGTAGTTACAAGGAAATTAGGAATGCAGGGTGAACTCCATGGAAATGTGGTTTATCACGGTGTTGAGTTACTGGTGCTTGTTTCTATGCTTTTTCTGCTGGCCATTCCTAAATCAATTTTATTTCTAAAGGAATTTTTATACACTAGTATATGTGTAAGTTCCCTAGCATTCACTCCGTATATTGTCACCATAGCATCCATGAGCATCTGACACGTTATGTAGCTTGTGTGCTTTACTCTTGTCTCTGGTTACCTACCTCTGTCTCTGCAGCCAGTAACTTCCTCACTACCACTCAGTGTGGTTGTGTGTCTCCTCTGACCTGTGACCATGGACAGAGGTTTGCAGTGAAGTTGTCTGACTTTGACAGTGCCTTGGACATTAACAAAGTGAGAACCCGCCACTCTGTGTTGAGGCAGTTCTACCGAAACAACCCCACTGGGACACCGGGCTACAGGCCACCAGAGGTGTGTGTGTGTGTATGTGTGTGTGTGTGTGTGTGTGTGTGTGTGTGTGTGTGTGTGTGTGTGTGTGTGTGTGTGTGTGCGTGCGTGCGTGTGCATGTATGTATGTAGGATTGTGTATTACTTTGTTATGGGCTATTCTGTAATGTACTTATTTTGTGGCGTGTGGCGAGAGGTAGGTAGACTTTCCTTGGCAGATTCACCATGTCTTTGCCTTCTTTTTTGTCAGATGTCAACATATTTCTGATTTTCATCATCTCTGCTTATATATAGTATGTTCTGGTGGCCACTCGCACTCCTGATGAGCTTGACACTGACACCTTAACAGCAGCTGATGTGTGGGCCTTTGGGTGTTCAGTGTTGAAGATATTCCTCAGCCACAGTGGGCCGCATTCACAGAAACAGGTATATACTGTACAAATATGCAAACAATGTTTGCTTTGATTCACTGCTGTGTGATGTGACCCTCTGTACATGTGTTATTGCCTGCACTCACATTACTGGACCTGTAGACAACATCCCTGTTTTATTTCTCTTACAGATGGCCTTCCTTCATCTTTGGCACAAAGGAGGGTGTCCACGGGAGAAAGAGGGGGAGAAGGCAAAGGAGGAACTGAAGGTATGAGGAGCATACTTGGCATTCTGCCTTAGGTGGCATCTGTATAAATTTAGTGGGCTCTGCTTTAAGACTGTCATAGACTTCGGCAACTTACTTGATTTATGTTCAGGTTGCCTGTACAGTGTTCACTTGTTTGATATTGCCTTGGCAGTGATTTTACTGAAATGTCCCTCACTTTATTTGTAAAGTCTGCACACAAATCTGCAAGTTTTTTGACATTAACAGCTTTCTTCATCACTTCCTGCATTTCATGTAGCTTGGTCTTCTGGAGCGAGTCTATCCCAATTGGCCTCATTTGTGGGCCTTTGTGGGAGAGTGCTTGAAGGTGTGTCCACACTCTGTACTTCATCCTGTCCTGTGTTGTGCTGTGTATGAATAGCTTCATCTTGCACTTCTTCAGGTGTCTCCAAAGGACAGGACACAGTGCAGTAAGCTTTTGGAGCACCCGTTCTTTGCTTCGTAGGATATCTGAATATATGCTATTGGATTTTCTCTTGTCCCAGTCCCAATCAGTGTACAGCGTACATTCATGTGATCAGTTTTGTCTCTATTTGTGTACACAACCATGCAGTATGTGTTCAAGGAGTGTACAGGAGAGGAGCACCTTCCAGGTACCAAGGAACTGCTGCAAATCTTCAATAAAAATGAGGAAAATTTGAAAAATGTCACAAGAGGGAAATGTTCTCTCCAGATACTGTCTGCAGGTATATGTAGCTAGAATTTGCAGAATACTGGCACCTATAAGTTTGGATTGAACGGATGGCAATTGAAATTGTGCCATTTGGATAACACTGGCACATATAGGTTTGGATTGAACGGATGGCAATTGAAATTGTGCCATTTGAAGAATACTGGCACCTATAGGTTTGGATTGAACGGATGGCAATTGAAATTGTGCCATTTGAAGAATACTGGCACCTATAGGTTTGGATTGAACGGATGGCAATTGAAATTGTGCCATTTGAAGAATACTGGCACCTATAGGTTTGGATTGAACGGATGACAATTGAAATTGTGCCATTTGGAGAACACTGGCACCTATAAGTTTGGATTGAACGGATGGCAATTGAAATTGTGCCATTTGGAGAATACTGGCACCTATAGGTTTGGATTGAACAGATGGCAATTGAAATTGTGCCATTTGGAGAATACTGGCACATATAGGTTTGGATTGAACGGATGGCAATTGAAATTGTGCCATTTGGAGAATACTGGGACCTATAAGTTTGGATTGAACGGATGGCAATTGAAATTGTGCTATTTGGATAATACTGGCACCTATAAGTTTGGATTGAACGGATGGCAATTGAAATTGTGCCATTTGGAGAATACTGGCACCTATAGGTTTGGATTGTACAGATGACAATTGAAATTGTGCCATTTGGAGAATACTGGCACCTATAGGTTTGGATTGAACGGATGGCAATTGAAATTGTGCCATTTGAAGAATACTGGCACCTATAAGTTTGGATTGAATGGATGACAATTGAAATTGTGCCATTTGAAGAATACTGGCACCTATAGGTTTGGATTGAACAGATGACAATTGAAATTGTGCCATTTGGAGAATACTGGCACCTATAGGTTTGGACTGAACAGATGAATAATGTCGAAAGTTGAAACTCAAAACATCAAAATCACTTGTGTAGCTATATTGTATCACATTGTTTGGTTATACTAATCAGACTCCATGAAGTTTTATACACCATTTTTTTACTATCTACGTTTAATAGCTATTACTTCCTGTTTGAATCACTGTATGTGTGTTTGACAATGTGTGGTTGGATGTTGATGTGCTTGAGCTCATATTATTATGAACTGAGTTTTAACCTGCTATTATTCTTGTTTTTACACAATGCCTGTATACAGAAGCTGGTGAAGTTTTGTACAGACAGACAATTTGCATAATAATTCTGAAGAAATGATTTTATTCAATGGCCTCTGTGCCATATATACATGGCCAATAGGATGTATACATTTATTGGCATTTTACTGCGTCTGATGTCTTCTGAGGAGGTGCATGTATTTACCTTACATAAGACAATTGCAATGGTTCTGTTTGATTTGAATTTGATGGCCTTCCAGCACCTTGGCATGAAAGGTGCATGGAAGATGTCCCTGGGAGCTGAAGAGTGCACAAAAAGTTTACACGGTAAAGCAGAAGGTGCGAGGTCCTGGACTGTGATTTTAATACGTGTGTTGTTGCAGAGGCTCACTGACGAATCACTTATAATATATAGTTATAAAATACATCAACCTTATGTCTAGTATAAATCCTACAGTGCATTTTCATCGATCACCACTCAACACCAGCAGTTAGCAACACTGATGACTGACTGATGAGGAGTGACTTATGGCAGCATTCACCATGCAGTGCCCCCAGGCCTTATTAATTCTTCAACATCCCCAGGAGGAGAGTGGGAATGCCTGTCCAGCTGTATGTATTAGCCATGCTGTTACGATTGCATGAAGAGCCAAGTTTGTATTCATTGCTGGGAGCTCATTTTAGGGAGCTTGACAGGAGAACAAAATTATAGTGTAGTGGTCGACTGTTCATTTAAAAGGCCTTGGCCTATGCCACCAAAAGTATGTACGCCTGCACCTTTAAGGCAGTCTGGGTTTTAAATTGTTTCACTGCATGCATGGCTCTGCTGCACTGAACAATGCCCAAGCACGTTATTGGGGGAAGCTATGGCTAATTGTCACATTTAGTTACATCTATTATGTAATAATAATGTAAAAAGTTCACCTCCACACAATGCCAGCTGCAAATTAAATATTATGTGCTTCAACACCATCTGCTAGCTGAAATGTGTTAAGATCTGTAATTATACTTATTAGTAGGGCCTAAGGCATGCAAATAACTTTGGTTCATGTGCCATGCATGTATGCATTTGCAGCTGTTTCTAATACATGATGTAACAGGAAATGGAACTATCTATAGGACAAATTAATTTTGTACAAGTTGAGGAAACAGCTGCCAAGGACCAGCAGTTTGTCTAATTATACAGCTGCATGCTGTAAGGGTTTAATGTGCTGTAATAGCAAAATGGTACCGGTGTTATATATACATGTGCATGTGTTCTATAATAATTGTGCTACAGTATAAGAATGAAGGCTATGCAACCGTGCAGGTTGCAGAAGGTGACCACCGCAAGTGTAAGTACGTAGAGTGTTTTGGAAGTGCACGGGAGTGAAGGATAAATATATACTAGCTACCAATGCAAGTTGCATGCTTAAGCTAAGATGGGAGGGGGCACCAGCGTTAGTTCTAGTTGGAATAGGATAACAAAACTGCATTTGCATTGGCACAATGATGCAACTGTGAACCTTGTTACTGCTCATGACTGTGCAAGTTGTTGTTACTGCATCCTGCTCCAGCTTGTGCTGACATTTTGATGCCAATTATACATCCATTATAACAAAGATATGCTCTGGCTAGAAAGTTGCATGCAATACATGATTTTCATTGCAACAATTAACAACCTTCCTGTGCATGCTATATAATGTGTGGCATGATGCACTCTAATATCATTGATTGATTGATACATATCTCATTGTGCTTTCTCAAGGAAGTATACACCTAGAGATCATGTAAGAATTAAAGACGGAGCTGAGAGGAAGGGATGAGATATATGTACGTATTAGTACCAGTATTGCATTGCAAATCACTCTATGGATTGTTCATCAGCGTGCAAAAGACCCTAAATGGTGATATGACGGCTATTACTAGTTAGCAGACGTCCACACCTCCATGGTCACTGTTGAAGTAGCTAACTAATCATGCATCTATATGTAGCTATTATTAACATACTGTTGCATGTAACTACAGCTGTGGTCTATTCACAATGAGATGCATGCTTATATGTTTGAACTTAAACTGCACCAAACCATCATCATCTGTCACAGAAATAGATACAGAATACAGATATATGTAAATGAGACAGGATGAATTCTCTATTCGGTAAGATCAACAGCATAATTGTACTTCTTTCTTTTGACCACATCTATCTCAGCTGTGTATATTTATTGCCGTTAATGCATGCTGGTCTTTGCTGCATTCCTGATAGCTTTATACATATCAGTTCTGAGACTTACCTGCATGAAGTGATGTAGTTGGCATAAAAATTCTGTATTTCAACTCCACCTTCCACTCTTCTCAGTATGCAGAGCATTGCTGCCTTTGAGGAGGGGTCTTTCCTGTGCCCCTCCCCTCTGCACAAAATGTCGCACACTGTGTGAATGCTATGATTCATGTAGTTTCTACTTCCTGTAGCTTGGCCTTCTGGAGAGAGTCTTTGTGGGAGAGTGCTTGAAGGTAATATAAGCTATAGTCATGCACTGCCCAGTATATGCATATAATTTATACTGTGTCATGTCGACTTTGTTTTTTCTGTAGTATAGCCATTCTTGGGCACTTACCTACTGAGTAGCTCCTACACTTTCTCCATATATTCCATGTGCAGGTATCTCCAAATGACAGAATGAAGTGCAGCAAGCTGTTGAGAGTTCCTTCTTTGCTTCGTAAACTGTATAGGTTCTATTCATCATACACTTAAGTTAGTTTGTGTGCATTATCTTTATAGGAGGCAATTCACATGCAATGTATATGTATTTTAGTACTACAGTGTTTAACTTGATGATGTGACAATTCTGTCTGATTCAGGAGCGTTAATAAGCACTGAATCAGATAGAATTGTCACATCATCATCTAGAATCAGCACAATCAGAAATCCTTACTCGAATGTTTAACTTATTTATAAAATAGTGTTTCTGCATTATATTTATCGTTTTCACAGCACTAGGCCCAGGAGTATTATAATAGAGAACATGACTATTTTCTAGTAAGAAAAAATACACTTCATATTGTATGGATTAATTGTACCTTCAATTTTGTGCATCTTTTTTCATGCCTAATCATGATTTCAAATTGGGAGCGCATGCATGGTAATTTGGGTGTTCACCTTTAGAGATGGCATGCAATATAACAGGATGAGTGATCATGACATGCAGGCAACAAACTGGCCAAGTAAAGAGGTGATTAAGAGGCGACTATATGTCATTTGACATGACATATCATGATTGTTTGAAGGCTCAAATATGAAGCAGATCAAATGCACTTTGCAGGACAGCTGGGGTAGGTAAACTGAAAATTAACCACATACAGTTTTAATTGGGGCTATGCATGCAGGGACTTTAAAATAAATTTGGTCTATGTTTTTCAGAATTAATATTTCAACCACATTGCATGCAAGGCTGATATCACCGATTGTGGCAATGACATGCTCTCCGTCGCCATATGTACAGCATGGGTACAATGTGACTGTATGCTGCAGGATAAGGCTATGCCTGTAATCGATCAGGCATGCAAGAGATGGTGACCAGAGCGGGCAAGCTGCATGAGCAGATTGAATGCACACTCCATGCAGGAACCCATTCAATTTAAGCAGAATGAAGCATGGCAATTGAGCTGTTCTAGAGTACCATGACAAGAGCAAACTGTCACAGTGCTATATACTCGTGCATAAAAATTCCTTTAGAATTAAAAGAGATTTAGGAATGGCTGGCAGAAAAAGCTAAGAAACAAGCAAGAGTAACTCAACACCCAGAGGAACCACATTTCTGTGAAGTTTGCTATATATGCATTTCTAATTGTCTTGTACAGCTACGTGGGCCCAAGTGTCCAACAGCTATATAAATAGTCCAGTTGCAGAAGAGCACAATCACAGTGATGGCTTACTTGATGAAATGGTGGTCGCTCAGAGAGATGGTCTCCCACTGAGTGATGGTAGCAGGGACCAAACATACCCCATAAGGTGTGATAGAATAACGGATAGCCATAATCCAGTGGGAAGATTCTATGTCGAAGAAGAAGACCAGGGCAACAATTCTCTGGAATCTGGTTATTGTTCAAAACTTGGAGCAACAAGCAGCCTACTCCCCCCTCTTGCCCGACGCACACTTCAGCAGCACGGATGACTGTAGAAGAAGAGAATAGATCATCATATAGTGATGATGTTGCTGAAGAAGATGTTGATGGGGAGGGGGAGTGCCCCTCACTGCAAGGCAGCAAAGTTATGTGACAGTAAATGGGTAAGTTTTCCGTGTCATGTCAATGCTACCAATCAAAGGGACGGTTCTGATTGGCTCAACGCTCAAATTACCAACTGTAGACTGGAACCCACCCGAAGGGCGGGCATTCAGCTAGTTATTGTAAAGGATGTTGGGCATGGGTGTTGTTATATGCTTGGGTAGTGTCATGTCCTTTATACCTAAGCAAGTATGAACAGGTACCATGCACTACCAACCACAACGGCACAACCTTGCAGGTACACCGTACATTGTACGTATGTAGGTGCAAGTAGGAAGTGTTCAGAATCAAATCCAATAAAATCCAAGCGGATTTAAGGTAGTAAATGGGTAAGTTACCCATGTCACGTACTGTTGGTGTTGGACTTATAAAGACTGACAGTGGCATTCCTTTTAAAGGTTATATGTATATTCATAGCACCAACCATCTTTAGAGTTTATACTCAGTGCCCATTGATCTGTATTTAACTGTTAATTCTTGTTCATGATGAGTAGATATTAACACAACTTTTGTTCTTTTGCAGACACACTTCCGTCAGATGGAGATAGAAATCCTTGCTTCCATACACCATGACAACGTCCTCTCCCTCCAGGCAATGATGATGGGTGAAGAGGACCCCCAGCGTCCTTCACGCTTCCTCTGCTATCATTTTATGCCTCGAATGAGTGGAGACCTGCAGAGTTACCTGACCAAGGTGGGCCACGGTGCCCTCTCCAACCTCTTGATGCAGCACAAGGAGGACCCCACCATGCTGCAACTGGTGGTGGACAACACCAAACACATCCTCAGGAGCACTCTCAAGGGACTGGCCTACCTACACAGTGTCAACATCGTACACAATGATGTGAAACGTGAGTAGACACAGTGCCTGTAGCCATCCACATGTTCACTGATACAGTATTGAGCTGAGAGGCCATGAAACTCCATGCAAAGTCTGATGCATTAGATGTACGAGAGGTACGTCAAGCAGTCCATGTGCCTGCTAACTGTCATGCAGGGCCTTTTACAGAATAGGTCTATTTATCTCTAATAGGTCTATTTGAAATTGAATCATTTTCTTCGCCCTGAAGAAGACCAGAGCATCTGGTCGAAACGTCGGCAAGGTTTTCAACCCTGTTGTGAAGCTGGTATTAGAGAACCAACCCTTTCTGAATCATTTCAACAATAAAATTTCTGTTTGACTTACGTACACAATGCAATGGGTGCAAAATTACCAAATTATGTATCCCTTGCCAATTATGCATCACAATATGACAGACATGCACACATAGGACGTTTCAACCCAAAGGTCTTTGTCAACTGTGTACAAGAGATCCCGTACGTGGTCTTCTCCTTCATCATTGCAGCGAGCAACTTCCTCACTACAACTCAGTGTAGTTGTGTGTCTCCCCTGACGTGTGATCATGGACAGAGGTTTGCAGTGAAGTTGTCTGACTTTGACAGTGCCTTTGATGTGACGAAGGTGAGGAGCCGCCACTCTGTGTTGAGACAGTTCTACCGAAACAACCCCACTGGGACACCTGGCTACAGACCACCAGAGGTGTGTGTGTGTGCGTGTGCGTGTGTGTGTGTGTGTGTGTGTGTGTGTGTGTGTGTGTGTGTGTGTGTGTGTGTGTGTGTGTGTGTGTGTGTGTGTGTGTGTGTGTGTGTGTGTGTGTGTGTGTGTGTGTGTGTGTGTGTGTGTGTGTGCAGCTACAGAATGTATGAATGTTTTGCTTGCGTATTTTGTACGCTTGCATGTCACTATGTGGTGAGTGGTGCTCAAGTGTTGAATGTTTGGAATGTGTTGGTTGTGTGTGAATGCATCCATAAGTGAAGTGAAAAGACGTATGTCTACACTAGCTAGCCAGATCAGGGTCCAGATGCGTATTGTGTTATGCTAGCATCTGCTGTGTTTAGGTAGCCGAGCCAGGGCAGGTTGTCATGTGCCATGCTCGTGTGTTTGATCTCTTGTCCTGTGCAGTATGTCCTTGTAGCCACTCGCACTCCTGATGAACTTGATACTGACACCTTAACAGCAGCTGATGTGTGGGCCTTTGGGTGTTCAGTGTTGAAGATATTCCTCAGCCACAGTGGGCCACATTCACAGAAACAGGTACCAATACATATGAATGCACAATGCTCTTCTTCTTGTTCTATGTGTTCACTGCATTTCTACATGTACATGTGACGTATGCCTCTGTACGTAATTATGTTACATGCCCAATTAGATACACTCATTGACATGTTACTGCATCAGTTGTTACTTGGTGAGGTGTTACCTTCACTAGACAATGGTTCTGTTGTTTCTCTTACAGATGGCCTTCCTCCACATTTGGCACAAAGGAGGGTGTCCAGGGGAGAGAGAGGGAGAGAGGGCAAAGGAGGAACTGAAGGTATGCATGAAGACGCACGCTTCAGCATATTCTCTTGTTGCTGTGTCAACATGCACATACCAGGTATACATGCTTTGTATGTGCTGTTAATGTGCACCATTCGGCAGAACAAGAACATGCACTCTTGGCATTAGCCATGGATGTACATATGTATACATGTATGTGTATACTTCATGCTCATGCAAGGTCCACTCTGCCAATTAAGTGTTGTTATATACAGTAGCTTCATGCATGCGTAGTTCCAGCAGTTGGGTGATTAAAGTGATTATATGATAGTTAAAGGTATACTGTAGCTAGTGCAGTGGTTTCAGTAAGTCAGTGTTTTATAACTCTAGCCCCTGGTGGTAATGGCATGCAGTGATGTGTTCATCCTATTGCACAAAATGTCGCACACTGTGTGAATGCTATGATTCATGTAGTTTCTACTTCCTGTAGCTTGGCCTTCTGGAGAGAGTCTATCCAAATTGGTCTCACCTGTGGGCCTTTGTGGGAGATTGCTTGAAGGTAATATAAGCTATAGTCATGCACTGCCCAGTATATGCATATAATTTATACTGTGTCATGCTGATTTTGTTTTCCTGCAGTATAGCCATTCTTGGGCACTCCCCTACTGAGTAGCTCCTACACTTTCTCCATATATTTCATGTGCAGGTGTCTCCTAATGACAGAATGAAGTGCAGCAAGCTGTTAGAGCATCCCTTCTTTGCTTCGTAAAAGGCATATTCTTGCAATTAATTGCTGAAAGTTATAGTTAATTGTGTGCATTTTCTTTATAGGAGGCAGTTTACATGCAGAGTGTACATATATATTTATAGTACTGCAGCACTTAACTTATTACAAACAGAGTTTAATTCTGCTATATCATATGTATTGATCACTTTCACTGTCATAGGATATATATAGGTGTATATAATATGAAAGGACATGATTACTTTCTAGTAAGAATGCATCATAATTTTGTGTGGATTATTGAATATACATTCAATATTGTGCATCTTTATATAATTATGCTTAATTGTGCATGAATTGGCAGTGCATAGTAATTGGGGTATTTACTTGGAAAGATGGTATGTAATATGACAAGATGCTAGTCACAGGCAACAAACTGCATGCATGGCTAAGTAGCTAGAGGTGTGTTATTTGACATGTATATGTTACGCGCATACTATATATTATGCAGCAAGAAGGATCCAAATATGAAGTTTGTCATATCTGATGTAACTTTACAGGACAGCTGTGTGGAGTAGATGGAGTGAAACTAACTACAGTTAATTGGGGCTATAACCGGGAACCTTTAGATTGCTCCATTGCTGCAGGGTTAAAGGGCCACTGACATGCAAAAAATAGCGTGTCAGTGGTCCTTTAATGTTTCAATCACCATGCAATATCAATGTCACTGCTCCTAGGTGGCAGTGATCTGCCCTCCATCTCCTTGGCTACGTACAATGTGTACATGCTGCAGGATAGACTTCTGTAATTGATCATGCTGGGGGGGGAATGCACTTGCACAAAGAGATGGTGACCTCAGTGGGCAAGCTGCATGTTGCAGCCTGTACATAGCCTCGAGTTTGAGCTACATGCAGTTGTGGATAATTTTCCCTCTCTTGCCTGTCAATTTAGCCTGTGTGGTTGGAATTGCTACAACTGTCAGCCATCTCTTGCAGATCCATAGATCTATCAATCAGTAATAATTAGGAAAGTTTTATATATACATCAAGAAAGCCACAACTTTATGCAGCAGTTTGAGTACCAGGCAGTGTTCCTCCCTCCACTGATGTGCATGGTACACACTTCAGCAACATATATCCACTGGTAAAATAGATCGAGGAATATATGTTTTTTTTTGAGTTGAGTAACTCAACCCTCTCACCAAATAATGATCACATGCATATCATAATGTATGCCTCTTTCTTATTATGACAAGTACACTTATATAAGAGTACTCTTGCAATTGATGTTGCACATGAAACCTCGAGCTGATCTGGTACCACACAAAATTTATTAAGGAAATGATTGGATATTATAGATTCGAGAACAGATTGAGTGCACATTCCATGAACATATATACATGCAGGAACCCAATTAAGTGGAATGAAGCATGGTAATTCACACATGCATGCATAATCCATACCACACATGACAAGATCAATCTGTGCTACAATATATACATTTACTTTTCTGAAAAGATTAATTTCAGAAACAATTATAGCAATTTATATGCTATATATTACTTTGCATTTCATACTCTTAAGTAAGCTCGTAGAAATATTCAAATAATGCTTTGGGTATAAAATTTAAAGTGACAAGATATTTGCACTTAAAGCAAAACACTATCAGCTTGTATGAGGATACAACTTTGGTGCATTATTGAAAGAACACAGAAATTGTTGCATGTTTGTATGTATTCATTATAGGCTGAATAGCTCATCCTCGAGCCTCATTTGCCTCTCCTTCACTGCAGTCTGCTCTGGAGCACTGAGAACAGACAGAGACATGGAGATGGTAAACATGCATACACAGCACCCTGCAGCTGCAATAGGCAAATCAAACTCACTTTCCCTTCAGGTCAAACTTCAGTCCCTTCCCTTTTTCCTTCTTCTTCTTCGGTTCAGTCTTAGTCACCCTGCTTTCCTGCTTTTTCTTTGTTAACTTTTTCCTCAGCCCTCTCACTTCCTCCTCGAGCTTGTCATTTTCATCCTTGGCCTTGTCCAGTTCCACCTGCAGTGCCGTTGCCTTAGTATCACTTCTCTCCAGCTGCCTCCGCAGGTTACTCAACTCCCCTCGGCTTGGCTGTGACTCACCCAACTCTTTGGGAACCATGTCCATACTACATGAATGAGTAACATACATGTATACAAACTGCATGGTATTGAGTACATCTATTATGAATGAAGAATAATATTATTATAATATCAGATTCTGTTATTACAATGAAATCTATATGTGAATATATGTATGCTGGCTAAGTAATAGTTAAATGCTGACCAAGAGGTGTCTCTGAGATTAAGAGCACGAGGCACTAGGAAGCAAAGTGCCCGAGTGCTGAGTGGTCTAAATCTTCAGAGACACTGATTGGTCAGCATTTACGAGCTATAGATCCCAAATGATTGGGTGAGGAGCCGGCAGCGAATCAGTTTACCTACTCGTCCCTGCGTCATCATGCATCTTCTGGAAGTAGTTAGCTACTCCTGACAGTGGCAGAGAAAACGTCGTGTGATTCGGGTCTCAAGTTGGGTTGTTCATCTCGCAGCAGGCGCTTCCTACTGGTCGGCAGTGGATGCGGCGCGTCAGCTAAGCGAAAGCTTACTCACTGTCAGTCACGTCAGCCACAGCATTTCCCAGAGTGGTGTCTTTAACCAAAGCCTGTTCCCAGCTCGTAGCTAGCTAACCAGTTCCTTTCTCGGCTCTGGTTCGTAGCTGGATGGTGGCTTTTCCCTATTTCTCAACGAAACAAGTGAGCTGGGTGACCTGTGCATTGTATGTTGTGGCCTCAGCTACTGTTGCTTATCACAGCTGCATTTAGAGGACAGAACAGTGCATGTTTGGCATTTAGATGCACAGATGCACTGCGCACAGTGCATCTCTGGGGTTTAGATGCACTGGCGCCGGTCTGGTGAGATGCAAGCGCTTGTCCTAATGGCTACATGTTTGTCTGCGAAATGCTTGCTGTGTGTCTATGTGATTTAATTTCAGCATTTAGATGCCCGTTACCGTGGCAACGGGATCTATTCATATATAGAACACTATATGAATAGGCATGCATGCAAGCACCCATGCAATATCCTACCTATCCTGCGTCCCTGCCTCCCTCCAGGCAGCTGCTAACTCCTCTCTTAACATTTGCTGCTGCCTGTTGGCATAGCTCAGCTGTTGCTCAAGAGAGGACACCGCCTCCTCTTGTTCTCTCCTGCCTCTTACCACATCAGCCTGCAGCCCAGCAACCTGCTCCTCTAGAGCTGACCTTTCCCTTTCTAACTCTTGGATACTTTCCTTAGCTGCTGCCTCCTGCAATCGAACTTCAGCAATGTTCTCAGCTAGCTGCATCTTCTCCAAATTTACCCTTTGCATAATTTCCTTGACCTCTTCTTTGTAGCACTGGGCTTCTTTTTCCAGGAGTCGCTTGTGCACTTCAGTCACCCTCAGCCTCTCTTCAGTCGCACCAAGGGACTTGCTAGCTTCGTGCAGTCTCTCCTCCAGAATGATCTTCTCAGCACATACCCTGCCTTTCTCTGCTTCCAAAACACAAGCACTTGCCTTCATCCTTTCCAACTGCTATATATATTGCAGAATTAAAGAGGGAGTATACTACAACAGTAACATGTATGTATATACACACACAGCAACACAGTGATTCAACCAGAGTGGGAAGCACTGTGGCCACTTACATCAGCCATATGTCCTGTCTTTGCATCCTCCAGTGCATTCTTCACCACTTTATCTACTCCAGTGACATCGTTGGCAAAGTTGATGACAATGTGGGGAGACAGTGGTGCCGGCTCACTCACAGCAGTGTTCACCAGTGCAGGACTTTCTTTGCTAGCCTTAGGATGGTGGTGGGCTAGACTCTCCTCCATTAACTCGGTGAAGTCTATAGATGAAGACGGGACATGGAACTGTGTGCAGTATGCTGTCATTCATACATTATACTGAAAGTATAGCAGAGCTATAGGGTATTGAAGTGCAGAGCGCTATTACAGGCTATAATTATATACGTACTTTTCAGAAGGTGGTCGACCATGGTCTTGTAGTGAGGAATCTTGGACAGAGCGCCAATGAATTCTTTGAACCACGTCTCCTCCGGGCTCCCGGTCAGCTCTAGTAGCAGCGCCATCATCTTACCCTTGTCCGTCCGTTCGCCGTCCAGGTACTGGCGAAACTCCTGTTGTACCACTCGACTGGAGACCAAGTAAGGGAATATTAGGATCGTGTTCACGCAGCCCACGATGTAGTTGTAGTTCAGGACGATCACATCGTTCGCTGCACCTCGCTGCAGACGCGAGACCACATCTCTTTCTTCTTCCATACGCGCTCGGCTTGATTATATTATTGCCAAACGGACAGTAGTCACAAGACCTAACAGTGGTCACGAGACTGAACAGTGGGCGAGAGCTATAGGGGTTTCCCCAGGAAAAGTACCTATCCCTATACCTATCACCTAGTTACTGTTATTGCACCAGCCAGTATGCCTAACCACGCAAGATGTGGTAAACCTTGCGACTGCATACCGACTCTGCACAACTGCGCGCGTGACCATGGTGTGTTTACCTGCATGTATCTAGCTCAGATTATATAACCAACTCTAAAGAGGTTATACACATAATGCCATTCACCATGCAAAATAATTATAGTTCACTGATCAAAATAAGGACATGCAGCAGTTATGCACCATTCCATACCACTAGTATCAGCTAGCTGTAGCTGTATATAGAGTGTGGTGTGTGGTGAAATGTTTGTCCGTGCAAGTCTTCGGGAACCTACAAAGAAATGTGCCTTTACTGCCACCACATAATAGTGAACATGCATGCTTGATGTTGCTCACCACTGTGGTCTACCTGCATGTCATGTATATACATGTAACACATGGCATTATATGCATTGTCAGAGATGCATGGCATCTGTATATACATATGTAGCAGGTGCATGCACATGCCATGCAATAATAATGGACTGCATTGCAAATTTGATAGTGCACGTATGTGCCATATGAATGCACTGCGCACTGCACTCTATGCTGGCAGTGAAATTAGTATGTCGCCCAGAAAGGTGACACCCTTTACATATGCAACCATCCATGCACCAGCCACTCCATGCATTGCCTTAATCCAGTGCACCCTCCTTATAACATACGCTATTACTTGGGATTACAATAAAATATATAAATGTCACTCGAGCTCACTCTCTCTCCTGCCTTACAGCTGCTGAGTATACTTCACTGGTAGCTGGCTGTATCACCTTAGTGATCATTGTCATCATTGTGGCCATTGTAGCCATCTTAGTAGTTGCGTACTTTGGTAGAGAGAGTCTAAAGAAGCGGTGGAGAAAATGCAAAGCGTACTGTCATAGCAATGAACAGCCACCACCATTGTCTCAAAGTGATCAAGGAGTTGAGGTGAGCATGTGTGGAGTGAGAGGGTAAGACATATAGTAAGTGGGTAACCTTATATGGTGTTGCCGCCATGCATGTTTGAGTGAGGGTGCAAGTATCAATGACTGGTAACATGTTCACTTACAAATACACAACAACTTAAAGTGAGATACAAAGAGATCATACAATAGATATTGAGATAACACAATATAGTAATTGACTGATTCTGAATCAGGATTGTACCTTCTTCATATACATTAATTACTCACTTTCATATACAGGAGAGAGATGGGCTTGAACATGGCTATAGCCCATTGTTGGAGACAGCTCAAAGGGAGGAGACGACAGGAGAATAATAAAGATATCAGTATGCAGAGTGTGTGTAAGTGCTTGTGTGTGTGTGTGTAAGTGCGATACACATGTGTATGTGTATAATTTGTGCATGCTGTAGTGTGCATGGGTATGTGTGTACATGCATGTTTATGTATAGCCCACTGTATATAATATAATGTGCAGTGATGGGTGTGTGGAGTACTAGTGTGTTGGTATATGTAGATGTTACCATGGAACAGGCCTAGGTCTGGCTCATTAGTGCAGGTTTTTGATTGCAATTAGCAATATTAGTGCTAGTGTGTAGCTATGTAGTCTTTTAATTCATTAGTACTATTGAAGTCCAATTTTGATTTATCACTAACATGCTTGTATGTACATTTATGCAGTCTACATGTGAAAGTACTATAATATATAACTGCATGGGAAATGAGCATATATATATATAGGAATGAACTGCTGGTATCATATAATAAATACAGTTTTATTACATTAATATATTGGCTTGCATTGGTATTACGTATGAAAGTTCATTGTACCTTCTGGCGACAATTATTATAAATATTATTGTTTGTTGTCAGCCAGTGATCAAAATAGCTTATAGATGTCAGTCACATTCTCGTAAGCAATGTGCCGTGTCTTCTTCATCATTTCAATGGAGCAGTAAGAAGGATTGGGCTGGAGTTGGTGTGGCTCGACTGCTGCTTCAGTTCTGCTCTGACTGTCATATTCTGCATTAATCAAACAAGTTTGTGTAATGAAAATGGAACATGTATATGTAGACGTAGCATCTATCGTTAATGTTCATACACACACATGCATTCACGTACAAAAAGATTGAGATATATATGCTATAGCCATGCATGTAAATTCACAAGCTTCGTACTTTGTACCTTCTCGAGTTCATTCATGTTACCTTTGTTAGGTTTGTCTGGAGGGGGTCGCATTCTCTTGCATTGACAATGGTTACCGTGGCAACGAGAAGGACAAGTACTATGACAAACAGTGCTCCAGATGCTGAACATGTCCCAACTGTCATTTGTAGGCATACAAAGAGTAGAAAACAGACATGACATTGAGCAATCAATAATTTATCAAGCCAAAAAGCAGCAGTGTAAATGGATTAATCCACTCCTTACTGGCAATCAATGTATGTTCTGGTGTACTTGCTGTTGCAATTGGTTGTCCCGAAACTAAAAGATAGTACAATACTATGGAATGAAACCATTACAATCTTAATACATAGTGAAAACTGTGTAAGTTTCCTCTATACGTACCTCTGTAAAGATCACTTTTAGAGTTGCAGGTAACAGAATGCGTATTGCCGTTGCTGTCAACTGTAATGTTGTAGGCCATGTCTGGGTAGAGGACTCCGCATTCAAATATCGTCATAGCAGGTGCTTCCAACAGAGGCTTGCATGTCACCCCATTAGCCTCTAACACTGTCTCTCTCCTGCACCCGTTGGTGTAGCTCACAGCCACTGTAATGGAGTCACTGTCAGAGGATATGCAAGTTGCCCTTATACCTTCAGGTTCTGCATCTGCAAGCAGTGTAGGAGACACTGTAAGCTAATACCTGGTATACACATTCAATGTCACATGATTACATGGCTACCTTCAAATAGAACCTCCACCGAATTGCTCATAACATCATCTCCAGGAAGATTCACAGCACAGCTGTAGTTCCCCCTGTAGAATTTTTCCTTAAAGATGCTCACAATGGTGTAATTATCAAATGGTGTTGAGGTACTGTGACCAGGCAGGTCTTCTGCTAGATAGTCAACTATATAGGGTCGTTCAGAATCATTCAGTACCACTCTAAGGCTAGTCTCCCTTCAGGGAAGATACACTTCAGTTGTGCTGTTTCCCCAAGGCAGAAGGTCCCTCCACTTTGCATACTTCCTGTGAGCAGCACCAGCTCAGGACGTTGGACTTCAGTACTTGGTTGAATCAGAGTGCTGACTAGGAATAGTAATGAAGTGCTCCCTGCATAGTTGTGCATGTTGGTCACATGTATAGACAAGAGCTCACTTTATATATACGTATATCACACAATCTGCTGATAAAGCCGCTGGCCATGGGAGTGATCAAAAATTTATGGCAGCAATTCCAGGAACTGGTTAAGTGCAATTGTAGTCTTACATTATTTCCTGTACCAAGAAGGATGGGGGACTTCCCCTAACCACAGACATCTATATGCTTCAACTATGCAGACTTAACCATTGCACACAAAGGATCACACAAAAGAAATGACCCTATAAGCCTACTGGTTCCAAGAATAGTACCAACCTGGAAATATATACATAGTACGGCTGCAAGCTGTGTGTGTGTGTGTGTGTGTGTGTGTGTGTGTGTGTGTGCGTGTGTGTGTGTGTGCGTGTGTGTGTGTGTGTGTGTGTGTGTGTGTGTGTTGTGTTTGCAGCTTTGTAGCTCACAATAAGGCAGGTCTTGTTTACTATCAAAGACAATGACATGAAGCAGCAGCCCAGAAGGCCCTCACTTGCCAGTATTGTAACACAAACTGTAAACCACGAGGCTCAATTATCATGCTAAGTTCTGACAAGAAAATCCCAACGGAACCAAGAGACTCTGGGGGCAATACCCAACCTCCTTCCCATCCTATCGTTGAAGTTCTGATGACATGGCCTGCACCACTCTTGGAAGGGAAAGCAGAGCATGAATGGATGGATGGATGGTGTGTGTGTGTGTGTGTGTGTGTGTGTGTGTGTGTGTGTGTGTGTGTGTGTGTGTGTGTGTGTGTGTGTGTGTGTGTGTGTGTGTGTGTGTGTGTGTGTGTGTGTGTGTGTGTACATTTATGCAGTCTACATGTGAAAATACGGAATGTCTACAGGGCAGGGTTACAGGCTAAGCTATAGCCATGCAATCACAGTGGAGATAATCTTTTGTGTAATTTGTGGTCATATTGACCTCTACACTAAGGCTTCTGGCAGCCATGATAAGTGCAACCCAAATCACATTAGCCTTATCATAGTGGTTGCCTCACACCGGTGCATTAAACTTAATGTGCTGATGTATAGCTCTGCTAAGACAAGGCTGGCTGCTATAGATGAAAGTGGGAATTGTATGAATGGGCAGTCCTGATACATACACAATTGTGTAGTATACTGTACTGTGTAGTACAGTATACAGTAATTTCATGCCTGGTTGTTGTACAGGGCAATGACGTAACTGATTGCATGACCTGGAGTCAGTTTGATTCATCTACACCTAGCATACTGGCCTACACAGTGTAGTGGCCATTACACTCAAAAGGTGCATGTCGATCAAAACTAGGCAATTATGCAATACACAAAGGTAACATCATTATGAACTTGCAGATGTCATGTGACTGTGTGTGTGTGCATGTGTGTTGTGTGTGTACGTGAGTGTTGTGTGTGTGTGTGTGTGTGTGTGTGTGTGTGTTCATTGTGCATGTGTCTGAATGGGCTTGTTATTGTATGCACATAAGCAAGTGTGTACACAAGCGTGTCAGCATGCACTGCATGCGCTTGAGTACCTTGTGTAAATGTTTGTATTGAAATGCACGCATGCACGCACATGCATGCACGCATTGTGCGTGGGTAGCAGTAACATGTACACTTGCCCATTTTATACAATTACTATGACTAGCTTACTGTATACAAAGTGACTCTAACCCCTTCCATTACAGCTTCCCGAGGCCAGAAGACACAAATGACAGAGTTGCTGATTCCAGCATGCTTAATAATTGTATACACATTAACAACATTAATGATGTACTAAAGAACAATATGGTTGACAATAGCAATATGCGTACAGCACACAAGGCATGCTTACAGGTGCGTACGTATGTCTTACTTTGTGTATAAAGCACATTAATACTACACAGTATTGCTGTGTATACTGTATAAAAGCATATTATCAATTTTTATGTGTCATTTTGAATACATCCACTGGACCAATCAGATACATAGTAGACGAATGCAAAGCACTGTGGGGCAAGCCTAAGCACTGCATGTGCAGAGCTGTTCTGTTTCCTTTGAGCGCCGAAATGTGAAAAAATGAGCCCTTCTAGCTACGTCGGTACTTCTTTGCGCGTGATTAAACGTTCACACATCTCCTGGAGAAGACCCTCCAGGGCATCAAATGTACTGCAGTATCTCTGTATGCTTTGCACAGGGCAGCCCACGGAAATCTGTCTCACTATCAATGCAGGCCCAACCATTATCCACTCAGTTCACCTTGCTCTCTCCTGCATAATCGTTCCTCTTTGTCATCAAGCTAGTTGGAATGTCAGGAGGCAATGGGAAGCTCTGACTGAGGGACTACTGCTAGCTGAAGCTGAACAAGCATATTGCCCTTCACCGAGTGATTTCTACTGGTGGCAATTTTTGTATCTCTGGCCCTAACGAACTACTGGGTGCTGAGATGATTTTAGGCTGGAGGGAAAACAAGAGCTGATTGTCTCCATATCTTTCCAGTGGGTATCGAATGTGAACAAAGGAGACAATTCGGCGTCTTTGCGTTCGAGTAAACTGTCTTTGAAGCTTTCCACATTTGATATTCTAGAGGGGTCACATCCACAATAAAACGGTTGATTGCACAAATCACATGACCAATGGGGGAGAGCTTGAGAGTGACGCAATGCACCTTTATAGCACAGCCAATTAGTTCTGTTACCTCATCCTATTAGCTGGCAATGTTGGGCCTGTTGACTGAATCAGGTCACGTTTGGCACAGACATTCCAGCTACACACACAACAAATGAATTGGTTGTCCTTGTACTAACCATAGACACACATCACATGGTATATGAGCAATGTTATGCGCACCTGGTAAGAGAACATATTAGTGACTACCATGGAAGACACAGAACAGGTTATTACGGGTTAAGTTGGTTGTGTCAAGTCAATCCACAAACAAAGCAAGGAAACCAATAGTCCTTTGCCTGAAGGACTTTGACCTCTTGCATCATGGCATTCCAGCCCATCTCCATGGTAGTATAGACTTCCCCAGGGGAACCACCTGAAGCCACTGATAAAC